>WSXT02129409.1:0-10744 GCA_011762715.2 Neuroterus valhalla
TACTCGAAAAGTGTACCAAATTTTATGAGAATTGGTCCAGCAGTTCCTGAGGAGTAGGGGAACCAACACTGTGACACTAGAATTTTATATATATATACATATACAAATGGGATACTGCATCAGTATCCTGCCAGTGCTCCGCATAAACTACGAATAATACCGCGAGTTTGCTAGTTGTTGGAATTTAGACAATTATGAAATTATAAAATAACACTTATGAAACTTGAGTTGGGTCAGCAAGTTTGAGCGTTTCTTATTCTGTTTTTTGATTTTTTTCAAACTTAGTGGTGGAGAATGGGCAGGGGGTCCTGTAAGAGCGAGAAAGTTGAAACTTCCTTGAGTATCTGTGAGCATCGAATGGACCTATTTTCAATCGTGAAATTTCATTTACGGACATTATTTCAAATCGGAGGCGTAGAAAACAGGGAAGGAAAGGAGTAGGGAGGGTGCCTTGGATGACCAAGGTCCAGAATTTGAGGAATTTTTTAGTTTGTTTGTAATTTTTTTGAAACTTAGGGTTTGAAAACGGAGATGTTCCGAAGTAGCTGGGCAAATAAAACTTTTCCAAATATCTTCGGATGTCAAATGTAACCATTTTTTAGTACAAAATTTTAGGCCATGAAGTTTGGCCATTTTCTAGCTTGTTCGTAGATTTTTTCAAATTTGCAGAGTGGGAAACATGGTGTGGGGGAAAAGGGGAGTTCAAAAGAGCTGGGTCCACGAAACTTATTTAGATATCTTTGGAAAGCAATTGGAAACATTTTTAGAATCAAAATTTTATTTCCGGGAGTGCAGGCATTTTTTAGTTTGTTTGTAGATTTTTTCGAATCTTAGGGGAAACGGGCGTTTCCAAAATGGTTAGATGGATTGATTGTTTATAAATAGTTTTAGGCATCAAATGAGACCATTTAAGAAATGGATTTTTACGTTCAAAAGATTAGGCATTTTTTGGCTTGTTCGTTGACTTTTTTAAAATTCTAGGGGTAAAAAATGGAGGTGTTCCAAAAGAATCAGGCTGACGAAACTTTCTCCCATTTTTTTAGAAATCGATAGAAGCCATTTATAATTAAAAGTATTAGGTCTGGAAGTTTAGGCATTTTTCAGTTTGTTTGTAGACTTTTTTGAATCTTGGGAATAGAGCAATATACAATGTGGCTGTCGAAGGAGCAAGGTGGATACAAACCTTCTGAATATCTTTAGACATCAAATTAAAACATTCTTGAATATGAAATTTCAGGTCAGGAGGATCAGGCAATTTTTAGTTTATTCTTTGTATTCTTCAATCTTAGAGGTGGCAAACGGGGGGTAAGGGTTCCGGAAGAGCGAGGAAGTCAAAACTTCCTTGGGTATCTCTAGGCATTTAATGGAATTGTTTTGACTTTGGTAGATGAAACTTTCTCACATATCTTTGTGAATCAAATAAAACTTTTTTCAATCGTGAAATTTAAGGTCTAGAATTTTAGGCATTTTTTAATTCGTTTGTAGATTTTTTCGAACCATAGGGATGAAAGACGGGGTGGTTTCGGAAGAGCTAGGTGGATAAAACTTTTCCAACTATCTTTAAACATCAAATGGAACTATTTTTGGATATTGAATTTTAGGTACGGAAGTTTGGGCATTTTTTAGCTTGTTCTCTGATTTTTTCCAATCTTAGGGGTAGAGAACGGGGCAGGGGGAGGGAGAGCGAGGCAGTTCAAACTGCCTTCTGTATTTGTAGGCATCGAATGGAACTATTTTCACTCAAAACATTTTTTGTAAGGAAGGTTAAGAATTTTTTAGCTTGTTTTAGATTATTTTAAATTGGAGGGTTGATGATGAAATTTCCTTACATATCTTTAGAAATCTAATGAAGATATTCTCAATCATAAAACTTTAGGTCTAGAATATCTGGCTTTTTTTAGTCTGTTTGCAGATTTTTTCGAATCTTAGAGGTGAAAGAAGTCTTGAAAGGGCCAAATGGATAAGACTCAACTGAATACCTCAAGACACAATGAAACATCTCCAAATATGGAATTGTCGGTTCGAAAGTTTGAGCATTTATCAGTTTTTTATCCAAATTTTTTACAATCATAGGCGTAGAAAATGGTAAGGGGGGATTCGGGAAGAGCTAAAGTTATTTCCGGAAGTGTAGGCATTTTTCAGCTTGTCTGTAGTTTTTTTCTGATCTTAACGGTAGGGAACGTGCATGTTCCAAGAGAGCTAGGTGGATCAAACTTTTGGAAATATCTTTTGGCATTAAATAAAATCATTTTCGAATTTATAAAATTTCATTGTTCGTGGATTTTTTCAAAATTGAAGGGTAAAAAAAGGGTCTGTTTTCAAAGAGCTAGGTTGACGAAACTACCTTACATATATTTGAAAAACAAAAGAAAACTAATTTCGATTATAAAATTCCAGGGCCGGCAGTTAAGACATTTAACATTTTTTTTTCCAGTTTCAGGGGTAAAGACGGAGGTGTTCCATAGGAGCTAGGAGGAAACAACTTTTTCAAATGTCTCTAGACGTCGAATTTAACCATTGCTGAACATAAAATTTTAGGTTAGGGAGTTCGGGCCTTTTTTAGTTTGTTCTTCGATTTTCTTCAATCTAAGAGGAAAAATGCTGGTTCGGGAAAAGAGATGTAATTGAATCTTTTTGGGTATCTTGAGGCTTTGAAAAAAAATTTTTTTCAATCATAAAATTTGAGGTCCGGAAGTATTAGCTCTTTTCAGTTTTCAGTCTGATTTTTTTAAAACTTAGGGGTAAAAACGGGGATATCTTTAAAGAGCTAGGTGGATGAGAATTCTCCGAAAATATCTCTAGACATAATAGACCATCGTCAAATATGAAATTGTGAGCACCGAAGTTTGGGCATTTTTCATTTCTTTTATTATTTTCTTTCAATCATATAGATAGAAAACAGAAGGGTGGGGGGGGGGAGGGGGTTTAGAAAGAGCTGGTTCAATAAAACTTTAGTTTGGGTAACTTCAAGCATTAAATGGAACTATTTTTATTCATAAAATTTGAGGTCCATTGAATTCGAATTTTTGATTTTTTTTTTCGAATTTTCCATTCATTTTATGGGAGCATTTTTGAGAATCCTAATAGTGGAAAACAGTGGAGAGGAGGAGAGGCCGGGTCCCGAAGAGCAAGGAGATTAAAACATTATCTGCATCTCCTGACATCAAATGAAAGCATTCCAAGCCATACAATTTTAGTATCCTATTTTCAACAGTGGAATTTTAGGTCCCGAGGTTAGGTCATTTTGAATGATTATTGCCATTTTTAGGTATTAAACTGGGATGTGTTCCGGAAGTGCGAGTGGAAGGTAAAACTCTTTAGGAGACCTTCAAATATCAAATTTAGCTATTTTAAACAATAACATTTTAGGTGTTGAGCAAAAGTTTTTTTTCGCGATTTGTGTTTTGAAGCGTTGGAAACTTCAGTCAAGTGTTACGGACATCAGCAATTTATACAAGCATTTTTGACTTCTTCAAGTTTTAGGACAGTGATAATTCAGAAAAACATAGATTAGATGTCTCAAGCATTTTGAAAAGGATCTGTATACATATTTAAAATAAAATTTTAGGGCTTCAAAATATTAAAGAAGAAGTTTGTAATTTTAAATCAATTCAAATGGAATTGAGTCGAGATGATCGATCCTGAACAATTAAAAGCTTCCAAATACAAAAAAGTTCAGATTGTCAATGTTTCAAAATTTCTAGTAAAAATGAATAATGAGAAAGTTAGAGTTTTCGGAAAAATGTTCACAATACATTGAAATTTGAGAATAAGCAGAGTTTCTAACCAAACAGAAAGTACTTCTACTTACAGTGAGAAATAGTTTCTAACACCCTCCAGGGTGTGAAAGGGGGGGGGGGTGGAGGTTTCGACATCCTTTCGTTGATACGCCTTTGGTTAATATTCGTTTATCCACACAATCTTTTTAAAAATGACGTTCAGGGTTGTGGTGCAATGTTGAAGTATCATCCTCCATGTTAAGAAGAATAAAAAGCATCACTCACCAAAGGGTGAGAGGAAGGGCCAATAAAAGTTCGTGAAAGATGTATAACATATTTTGCAAATGGCTTCTCAAATCAATTTAATTGTGCTCTACTCTTTCCCTGACCCCTAAATCAATTTTGATCTTATTTTTATGTTGTGTCCTGCGAAGCCAAACTAAATTGGTCGAATCCCTGCTGAGAATCGAAAGTCAATCAGATTAGGAAGGCTGGCCGGTCAATGTCCAAATTCCAATAGTGAAATTCACGGATAGTGGAGGTTCAAGCAATCAAGTCAGAGGAGCTAGAATGAATTTGGGGGTTGTAAGTTGGACCTGGAAACTGGAAAATGGAAGAAGGGTCTAGAAAGGAAACATAGATCTGATGCTTGGGAAGAAGAGCACGGAGAACGTAGGAAACGTAGGACCACGTTTCTCCATAATCCATACAATACACATGTACATATGTATAGTTTTTCTCTGAAACACGCCTACCTCGTACAACTCACTCCCACACGGGCACACACAGAGAAGTTAACTTTATACATCCATGCCCATACACACACACACACACATAGATTGCATACTTATGCCAAGGCTGCGCACATAAAGTTAGGGGTGCGCGCTCTCCTCGCTGCCGCACAAGAATAAGAAACACGGAACATACATAAACAAGGAGGTTGGGGATGCAGCAATTTAAAACGTACCCCGGAATTCCTCCCTATGGGGCCGTAGAGCGGCCCTCTACATCACGAATTCCCTCCCTCGATATCCTCTCGCATCTACCGAGAATTTCGACCGTCTAGAATGGAACTATAAGTGAGAAAGCCGTAAATTAGCCGGCAAAATTTTCTGCCGAAAGGTTTCTTGGTTTTTCGTTCCTTGGTTCCTTGTTGCTTCCTACCACTCGAAAGATATGACCCTGTCGATCTGGCAAGGCAAGGGGCGTTTGAATATTAGGTCCCTGCTTTGCAGGGGGCCGATTCAGTACCGTGATTATATCTATCGACGAGGTTTGTGGCATTATGTTAGGCTCCATATTTCTTTAGGGGTGTATAATAGAATTATAGTTGATTGTCTTTAAATCAGTTGAGCTCTTGCATTTTTCATGTGGGGTGGTTGGTTTATGCTGAAGTCGTTTTTCTTATTAGCTTGGTTTATCACAACAGGTCTTGCAGAGAATGGTAAAAAGAGTCCACGACAACTTCCAGACAAGTGTAATTTATTATGTTTGACATTACGTTAATATAACGTTTCGAAACCTCTATAGTTTCCTCATCAGATAATAATTGTTCAGTAAAATAGACATAGTTGACGAGTTACGTGTAAGACATTATATTGTGAGTGCTCGCTTAAAGAACAATGATCTGAAACTAATTAAAATGTGTTAAAAAATTTAACACTCACCACCACTAGTGATTATTCGAAAGATTTAAAAACAGTTTTTCGTTGAGATCGGAGCATAGCAGTCCGACTTCAATCTCTGGTTACC
This sequence comes from Neuroterus valhalla, assembly GCA_011762715.2. Taxonomy (NCBI): domain Eukaryota; kingdom Metazoa; phylum Arthropoda; class Insecta; order Hymenoptera; family Cynipidae; genus Neuroterus; species Neuroterus valhalla. Next base: position 5,472 of record WSXT02129409.1, read on the forward strand.
GAGCACTCGTGCTTTCATTAAAGTATAGTTTTGATCCAAGGAAGATCGTGAGTTTCGTTCAAGAATGTTCTGATGTTTTGATCCGAAAAGATCGTAATGTATAACTAAGAAATTTGGAGAATTTTGCTGTAGAAAACTGGTCCAAGGAAGACCTGGCGCCCTGACAACATTGTTAGAAAATAACAAATAATTTTTCGTAGGATTAAGAATATTCAAAGTGTGGTGCCGAAGTTGAATGTAACCAGAAATATCATTTGATAAATTTGAAGCATCACAAATTGGCAGTCGGTAGAGCATGAGACTCTTAACCTCAGGGTCGTAGGTTCGTACCCCACGTTGGGCGCCAATTCGTAATTCTCCAAATTTATCAAATGATATTTCTGGTTGCATTCAACTCCGGTACTACACTTTGAATATTCTTAATCCTACATAAAATTATCTGTTTTCTTCTACTAATGTTGGCAGGGCGCCAGGTCTATCTTGGACCAGTTTTCTACAGCAAAATCCTCAAAATTTCTTAGTAATACATTACGATCTTTCTTGGATCAAAAGATCAGAGCAATTCTTGAACAAATTTCACGATCTTCCTTGGATCAAAACATCAAAACAATTCTTGAACAATACTTTGCGATCTTTCTTGGGTCAAAACATCAGAACAATTCCTTAACAAAACTTCAGACCTTTCTTGGATCAAAACATCAGAACAATTCCTTAACAAAACTTACGATCTTTCTTGGATCAAAATGTCAGAAAAATTCAGCCAATTTGATAATGCTCCAAATTTAGGAAATGATATTTCTGGCTGCATTCAACTTTGGCACCACACTTTGAATATTCTCAACCGTACTAAAAATTATTTATTATGTTTTAACAATGTTGCTAGGGCGCCAGGTTTTTCTTGGACCAGTTTTCTGCAGCAACATTCTTAAAGATTGGAGTCGGACTGCTATGCTCCGAACTCACCGAAAAACTATTTTTCATTCTTTCAAATAACCACTATGATTGTTAAATTTTTCAACACATTTTAGTTAGTTTCAGATCATTGTTCTTCAAGCGAGCACTCACAATACAATGTATTAGACGTAACTCGTCAACTATAGAGGGTAATAACAAAAAGGATTCAACATCTCAACCTACTTTGATTATCGTACTGTGATTTGTAAATCAAGGTGTTTGGATGTATTCGAGGTGATTGAATTATGTACATCGTTGGAATTGTAAAGATAATTGTCTTCATGCCCGTGAAACTGTACACCCAATTCTATGTCTTGAACCAGAAATACATTCTGTTGTCTTTGAACTTTCTCTTATTTGTCTTTTGAATGTCAGGGTCATTTCAAGATTTTCAGCATTAGACAGCTAATCCCGTGGCTCCTGTAGAACTATCGAATTCATGCCGACAATGTGCTCTTAACAAATTCAAATATAGCACACAATAGAAATTCGAGAAGTTGTTTCTCCGACTTGAGAATGATCGGAGCGATTGGGTGTTTGAACATGGTCAGGCCTCAGGCCATGTACTATGTTTGCAGACATAAGAAACTCGAGCCTGAGAAGCAGCGGGTCGGTTCGTCTCGGGGTCGCGGAGTCGAGAAGGTGGAGGCGGGTTCAATTGGTGGCGGCAATCCTAGTAATGTACCCGTGGGGCTCCGTCAAAGTACCTTCCAGAAGAGAAAGATGTTGCATTCAGCATTCGAGAATTTCATTCTTAATATGAGAGAAAGGCAGCAGCACACCGAGCCAGTCTCGCACGGCCGAATCAAAATATCTACTTTGGATACCATCTGGGGAAATGTCGAATCTTTACTAGCGTTCGAGTCCTCTTAGACAGTATTCCTTCGACCTTCCAGTACTTCCGAATTCTCTTTGAAATTATTTCATTCTTTCAGAAACATCACAATTTCAGATATTTAATTATCATATTTTCTTCTTGTTTACATACTCACATTCTCTATCTAAAACTTATTGTAATCATTTCCCAGATCTTTGAAAAACTATGTTCCCCTTCAGATTACCGTAATTTGTGAGGTCTTCCTTTAATTTAGAGTTAGTTGCTAGAATCTGTCATGATTAAACTTAAGTTGATGATAACTCGATATTCGAAAAAATGCGTAAAGTAGATAAGAATCTGGAAAGGGATTGTGGTACTCGGTAATCTTTGATTCTTCATGCTCTGTTGACCTGAAGGGAGCTTTCGTATTCCTTCAGTCCGTTCACACCTTCGCGTCTTGGGACTTAACTTTAAAAACCGTCGGTTAAATAATGCATTGGTGCGCCAACACCGGACGGTAAAACAGTTATAAAAACAGCAGTAACTACGTTAGAATCAATTATTTAAGATGCAGTGCTCCGTAAAGGGAGAGAGACACAGTAAGAGCGGACTAGTCGTAAAAGGGGCGAAAGAAGTAGCGCTGCCAGGATGTTCTGAAAATGGCCGACGAGGCGGCTTTACACTGGCGGTTATAAAGGTTGCAGTTAAAAGTTGGAGGAATTATCAAGGGACGTCAAGTCCATAGATGCTGGTTTAGTCAGCGGCTATGCCCTTCCGCATACTTCTTAGAAGATTTAATCAAAAGACGCTAAAAACTTCCAGGGCAACGTAAACGGAAATAGACAGCTTTATTCTTTTTGCGAAGGTCTTATTATTTAAAAGAATTAATTTATCACTTATGAATATAAGAATAGCAAGAATCACTACAAAATGTCTTCATGTGGGTAGGGCAAAACTAATACATGGGAAAATCCTGAGAAAGTGTCTAGCCGACGGCAGTAGCTGGGTGGTGATTCTCGACTCGTTGAAATTTCGAATGTTGAGCATAGGCGGGCGCGTTTAGCGCTCGGATGGGTGACCGTTAGGAATTAGCGTATAGTCGTGTTTTCAATATATTTAACTACTGTCTAGATTCAAACTCGTCCTTCGGTAACTGGCTGAGCTTGGGAGTTTTGGTTTCATGCAGTTGCCCACCCCCCTGACAAAATATTCAGTCGAATGCGAGTATTTCAAATAAAAACCTGTTTGAAGGCGGTAGTGTTTGAGAGATAAAAAAACCTACAGTATGGAGTTGGAGCATATTCGATGTCTGAGAAAGTGGGCAAAAATGTTAAAAAATATTATAAATATCCAAATAATGAAAGAGGTGTGAGTGAAAACTTGGAATCGTAGGAAGAGGGGAACAATTAGCAGTTTGGTATGAGACCGGAATCTGCACTTAACTATATAGCCAGAGGCAATGAGGTTCCCTCTCTTCAGGCTCGTAGGTTCTGAATCTTTAAAAGGACGTCACTCATTGTAACTGCTGATACGAGGGCGGCTGCCTGTCACGTCGATTAGGTGAGACGGTTGATGTTCCGAGATTGGGCTTCGAGCCGCGATTCGAATTCTCTATTTGCTTCTAACATTCTAACGCGAGAAAGCTCTCCTCTCCTGACAACTCGAACGTTTCTTGAAATCGCTTCTAACAGATCAACTGGTCGCCGTTCGACTTTCACGATCTGATGGGAGGCTTAATGATCGGTGATCAACAAACAATTCTCCTTTATTCAGCAATCATTTTTCAATTGAAACTATCATTGGTTATGGATTCAAATTGATCGGAAATAGAGACTGTTAAAAATAGAGGTTTGAAGTGAATTCTATTTTGCGGTCAAACTATAGAATAGTTTCTTTCAATTGTGGAATAGCATTTCTTTCGATTTTCAACCACCCGCCCCCTCTCGTGAGGAATCGAAAGTTTTGAAAGATCCCCCCCCCCCTTTTACGTAAGTTTTTTATCTATTCGAAGGAATCAAATATATGTGTGATACATAAATCGATAAAATTTCACTTACTCATTTATTACTCGCCGCTATAGCGCATAATTATGTTTGTGAACAAGATTCAATTCACTTTACGTAAATTGAAATATGGAAAACTGGAAATAGCATGTAAGAAGATTCATTATTGAATTAATCTCTAAATTTTCTGGAGTTAAATTGAACTCCAATGGAGTTAAAATTTACTCTTCATGGGAATTAAAACACAGCCATTTTTTAAGGAGTGATTTTTAACTCTTTTCTTGGAGTAGTTGAGTGCACTCCAGAAATGGAGTCACTTTCTGACACTTTATGGAGTAAAAATGTAACTCTTTCAAGAGTTAGAATAAAAAATTATGGTGTAACTATTTAACTCGATATGGAGTAAAAAAAAAACCTTCTCCAAGACTTCCCCAGAACTGTATTCGATACTTTGTTCGCTTTCAAGATTTGCCATCGAACTCTGATAGAAAAGAAACAAATATTAAAAACAATAATTTTTGAAGTAGGAAAAGCCTATTGTGATATAGAATAAAACTTACAACAGTGGAAGTATTCATGGTGCATGCCAACTAAAAGGACGAAAATGCGGTTCAGATAAATATTAACCTATAATCAATTTGATTTTTTTCAATTTCAATGGTATCGACCAAACGTGTTAAATATAACCACAATTGACTCTGACGGAACAGAAATATTCGACAACTTTAAGAAAATTTTCCTCATTTTGATTCTGGTAAATATTCTAACCTCAAATGGCAACAGATCGTAAGAAATAAATCTTTTGATATTTCATGGATTCCAAACTATTTGAAGGAAGAAAACAAAAAAAACTAAAACGTATCAGATGCACGAAAATAACAAAAATAACAGGCTTAATGTTTGAAAAATATACATAAAGTACCTACAAAAAAGCGCCAACACCGAACAACGGAACACAACAGTGGAATCGGCCGAAATGGTGTGCACGATGCGACCAGTTGTTAATGCTTTCACTTACACTAGTATGGAGTAAAAATTTACTCCTGATGCTGGGGTATAGAATTCACTCCAAAGATGAGAGTAAAAGTGAAGAATATACTCCGCATGGAGTAAAAGATTACTCTACACGTCCGGGTGAAATATTTTAATCCTTGCTTGGGAGCAAAATATGTTACTCCAACTCAAAAAAGCAAAATAATAACTCCATTAGGTGCTTATTCACTCCAATTAGAAATTATTGCCGATTCACTCCAAGTATAGTGTAAAAAAATTCACTCCACAATATTTAGAGAGTAAATGAAATAACTTTTACCGCTCTTGAAACAGTTTCGAAGGAGCCAGACAAGAAGATATTTTCTTACGTAATTAGAAATTTTGACCCCCCTCCCACATGTGAGGGTACGTCATATTTCACAGACCCCCCCCCCCCCCCCCCCCACGCCGTCCCCGCATATTTAAACCACCCCCTCCCGAAAAAAAAGACGAAAAAAAAAGATTTG
>WSXT02129420.1:0-10743 GCA_011762715.2 Neuroterus valhalla
ATTCCAAGAGATTATAAGAGAAATAAAGTGATATTATATACGTTAAAAAATTTCAATAGCATTATTATTGAAAATTTGTTCGCAGTTTTAATACTATTCTGACAATTTTCCCTGACAGAATAGTATTGAAAATGCGAACAAATTTTCAATAATAATGCTATTGAAAATTTTCAACGTGTATAATGTCACTTTATATCTCTTATAATCTTTTAAGATTTCCTGTAAACCTTCAAAAACTTCCATAAAGCCTTCTTAAAAATGCGTAAAAATCTCTTAAGATATACTGAAATCTTCAGAAATTCCTAGAAGTATCTTTGAATTCCTTGTGATTCTACTTAAATATTTAAAATCCCATAAAGTCTCCTAAATTCTCTAGAATATATTAAAATTCCATGAAATCAACTGGCTTTGATTATGATTTTCACGCATACAATGTTCTTGAAATAGGTAAATACCTATGTGTTTTAGTATGTGACTTACATTCTCCCTTTCCTTGCATAAAATATTCTTTGGGAAATGTTGCAAATTATGTCACTGTCCGGCACTGCCTTTAATTTTATTCCAGCAGCGGAGTATAAAATGAGGCAGAATGCGTATTTATATATAGTTTAATAAATTTTCGTGTTTTAATTTTAAGTCATTACTAGTTATGAGCTAATAAAACAATTGCATTGAAGTATCTGATTTTTTCCTGAAAAAAGTTCTCCTAACCTAATTTATGAAAAGAGCATCAAATGCTTTAGGCTAGACAAGCAATATTGAATGGATGTACCAGCCATACTTTTTGTCACCACATTAAAATACATTGGATGAGCCATCCATTTGATATGGTCAGCCCAGCCATTTCACTTTCTTGTTATACCCAAACAAAGGTAGCATTACACTCTGGCTGAAGCAACCATAGATATGGTTGCCCCATATTTTTCCATTTACTATGGCTGGCCCAACCATGTCTAGGGTTGCGCCAACCGCAGTGTTCTCTCCGTGTAAATTTTGATAAAAGTGAACGCGGCGCATAACCCGCTTCTCCCTCATTCTTGTGATTTGTCCCAATTGTAATATTCAACAAAAGAATCTTTGAAAAATCACCCTTTCCGCATTCAAAAAGATTTTATTTTTCGAAAAAGAATGAATAAATATTTTTAAAAAACCGGGAGGTGATAATTATGCGTAACACTATGCAAGTAATTAGTGAAACAAATAAAATTTCAAGTATAAAATATTGAATACTGAAAAGCAACAATCTCTAAAAGATAAATAACCTAATTTGCAGATCTTTAAGTGGAACTTAAATTTCCTGATTTTATATAAATTTCATCACATTTCTGCATTTATTTATTTTTTGGGACAGAAAATAAGAATAATATGGTGCAAAAAATGCAGATTTCCGTATGTTCTTGTCTAATACACAGAGGGGAAATGCTGGTTACAGTAACCTGATGTGAACTGTTAAATTTGTCTATAACCACATTTCCAGGTTAGAACTGAGTTTGAAAGAGTGTGGTACCAGTGTGCATTTTTCTAGTTACAGGAACCAAAATTATTCATTACAGTGACCAGTAAGAAAATAAAACAAAAAATCTGCACGTCAAACAATTTTAGGTTACATTTTGCAATAAGGTAACGAACAAACAATCTTTTTTTCGAAAAAGGTTCTTGAGCAGTTATACAAAAACATCCATACTTTACTTATTTTCAAAAAAACACCTCTCAGAACCTTCAATGAAGTAACCTGTTATCATCATTAACCATAAAATTAATTCGTCGAAATATGCTTGCTTCATACTGCACATGTTCGATAGAAAAATGTCAGATTCAGCTTATAATTTGCAATTGGTTATATTTGCGATATTTACATAGCCTCATTCATCGATATTTCTTCACAAAGGTGTAAAATTCGTGAAGTTCTTTTTTTTGAATAAGAATTAAACTTTTAGATGAATATGCTGTATTTTGTCAATTTTTATAAACAAATTGATGGATATAACTGTTAACTGTTGCATTTTCAGATTTTTAATGTATTACTTACATAGGTTTTGTTATAAAAATGTGAAGGGTCACTTTTTACTTGCAAACAAGCACCATATAACAATTATAGGTAATAGTTTAAACAATTTTTATAAACAAATTCACCTATTTGAAACATCTGTGCATCGAAAATTTTGTATTTTCTGTAAAATCATTTGTTTTCATCTGAAGAACAAGAATATTACACGCTAGAGTTCCATGAAACAACATTTTTCATTGTTGTAAACAATTTTTATAAACAAATTCTTTCATTTGGCATATGTGTGTATCGAAAACTTTTCTTTTCAGTGGAATCTTTCATTTTTATCTAGAGAACATGAATATTGCACATTAGAGTTCCATGGAACAACATTTGTCAGTCTTATAAACAATTTTTATAAACAAATTCTTTCATTCGGCATATCTGTGTATCGAAAACTTTTCTTTTCAGTGGAATCTTTTATTTTTATCTAGAGAACATGAATATTGCACATTAGAGTTCCATGGAACAACATTTGTCAGTCTTATAAACAATTTTTATAAACAAATTCTTTCATTCGGCATATCTGTGTATCGAAAACTTTTCTTTTCAGTGGAATCTTTTATTTTTATCTAGAGAACATGAATATTACACATTAGAGTTCCATGGAACAACATTTGCCAGTCTTATAAACAATTTTTATAAACAAATTCTTTCATTCGGCATATCTGTGTATCGAAAACTTTTCTTTTCAGTGGAATCTTTTATTTTTATCTAGAGAACATGAATATTACACATTAGAGTTCCGAGAAACAACATTTGTCGGTCTTATAAACAATTTTTATAAACAAATTCTTTCATTCGGCATATCTGTGTATCGGAAACTTTTTTTCTTGTAGAATTTTTGAGTTTCATCTAGAGAACAAGATTATGACACACAAGGGTTCCATAAAACAAGATATGTCATTGTCAGAAACAATTTTTATACAGAATTCCTTTTATTTGGCATATCTGTGTATCGGAAACTTTCCTTTCCTGTTGAATCTCTTATTCTCATCTGAGGAACAAGAAAACTACACATAAGAGTTCCATGAAACAATATTTGTCATTGTTTTAAACAATTCATATAAACAAATTCACTTATTCAGCATTTATATGCATCGAAAATTTGTTTTTTATGCGGAACCACTTCTTTTCATCTGAAGAATAGCATTGGTGCACAACTCACTTTCATCCAACAACATTTATCATTGTTGTAAACAAAACATGCAATGAAATTCACTTATTTTAGTGTCACTGCCATTGGCTACATTGATATAAAAACGTATTCCATCCGCGATTCTGTTTAAAAAAATTTTGATACCAGATTCGTAATCAGCGACCTTGAAAACCAGCTTACAACAATTTTGAAAAAAATCAAAACTTTATTAAGCCTACTCGTCCACCATATTGAATCCGCCATTTTGTTTTTGAAATTTTGGAAACCAGATTTGTAGTGAGCGACCTCGAAAACCCCCTCAAACTAATTTTGAAAAGAATTAAACTTGATTTAGATTACACGTTCACCATATTGGATCCGCCATTTTGTTTTTGAAATTTTTGAAACCGGATTCGTAGTGAGTGACCTCGAAAACCCCCTAAAACTAATTTCGAAAAAAATCGAAACTTCATTCAGCACACTCTTCCGCCATACTGGATCCGCCATTTCGTTTTTGAAATTTTTGAAACCGGGTTGCAGTCAGCGACCTTAAAAACCCCCTTACATCAATTTTGAAAAGAATCAAAACTTTATTTAGCATACTCGTTTACCATACTGAATCCCTCATTTTGTTTTTGAAATTTTTGACACCGGATTCGTAATCAGCGACCTAGAAAACCCCTGAGTAAGAAAATTTGGCCTATTTTATGAACATTTTATAATTTTGGACACCTTTTAGTTATTTGGAACCACTGTTCGGCGTGCTTGAAACTACGATAGGGCAAAATACACCTCGGCGGGTTTTTCCCATATCAGACAGGAGAGGCTGTCTGTCTCCAACGACTTATTACGAGGTGAATCAGATCATTATGTTTCATTTACCGAAAAATCTGTGAGTATCTTTTGATGGATTTGATTTAACGAACGTCAAATAGGTAGTTAAGTCTCTGACACTAATCGACGATGCAAAGAACATTGGTAACGCGAGGGGGAAATATGATCTTTTCATGGTTATGGGAAGACCACACGAGTAAACACCCCTCAGAATAATTGTGATCGGTTGTCACAACTTATCAGACAGAAAAATCCTAATAAATTATATCCACATGTGATCACAATCGTAATGTAGGTATAGGTCAGAATGATAGTAACGCTAATCGTAGTTGAGGTTACGTAAACCATTTTCTACCGAGATCGAATTCAAGTAGTTCAGTGGGAAAACTAAAGAATAACGTAGCTTCTATGAATTCCAGCCAAGATTCCGAATCTACTAATAGCACTGGATATTTGGACGCGCCCAACATGACAGCAATAAATGAACATGGTGACTGTCAGAAAATTATGGAAATCTTTGATATTGATAGTACATATACCGCCGATCACAGGTAGAATCACACTGAATCGACATACTGAATCCAATGAGGATATAGAAAATGAATTAGAGTCATCCCATTCGGGAAATAAGAGGTTGACTCACAAGGATTAGGTCCAGCTCCGAGACATGATATAATGCAGGGAAATGAATTGAATTTGATGAATTGAATTATATGAATAACGTTGTGCAGGTTTTATTGGACACCGGAAGTCAAGCGGCTTGGATATCACAATTAATGTTTCATCGTTTGGATTCAAGGTTCAGGTTTGGATAGACCAAAAAGATTGGAACGTGATTCCAGTTAATCACGTCAGAATGATAATAGACTCTCTTTAGCTCAAAATGATTCTACTAGTAGTACCAGGGCTTACATATAAGGTTATTTTTGGAACAGATTGGTCAGTGAACAATGAGATGCATTTGATCATGTCGGCGGAAGGCATGTATCCCATCGGATCTCAACAATTTGAATTTGAATGAGGTCCAAAGAAACGATCTGGTTGGATTTGTCTGCGAATTTATGCACCTTATTTTGGAGAGTCTAGCATTTTCCCATGATTCTATACTCACGCTGAAATTTGCTGAATCTCATCCAATCATCAGAGAGTCTTATATGATTCCAATTGCGTATAGAGACAAGGTGTTAGAGGAAATCCATCAAATCTGAAAGGCCGTATTGCAATCCTATCCAGGTTGTAGCGAAAAAGGATAATACGGTTTGCTTGTTCCTTGATTATAGGCTACTTGATCATTATTTGGAGACAGATAATGGAAAACCTCATACAATCGAAAGTTTTTTGCAACGAACCGCGAAGGTCGGTGTTATAGGTTTTGCCGTAAACAGTTTGGCCTAAAGAGTGCATGGACAACCTTCATGCGAGCTATGCACGGTGTTCTTGACAAGAAGTTTCCAAGTTTTATGATAGTGTTTGTGGATGCTACCTTGGTAGCATCTCTGAGCTTTGAGCAACATTCACTCGATTTGAGAGCGGTGTTGTTGAGACTTGGGGAAATGGATCTGACCGTTGTTTGGAGAAAAATTAATTCTGCAGGGAAAAAGTACCATTTCCGAGATTTGTTTCGAATTTTATGGGTGTTGAACCAGACGCTGAGCGGTTGGAAGTAATTCAAAAGATTCAAGAACCCACATCACGTTTGGAACTACAAAATACGTTAGGACTTTTTGGATATCATAGGCGGTTTATCGCATCTTATGCTAATAATTTGGATCCGTTCAGAGACTTATTGTGTTTAAAAACAGATTCAAATGAACCGCTTAGCACAGATATGTGTTCTAAAAGATGAAGGAAGTGTTTTTTAAGACATTTGTCCTCGACCATTATATTTCAAATAGTATCTTTAGGCTTCAAGTAAATGCTTCGAAGAGGAAAATGAGTTCTGTTCTCTATGATATCGATGGCAGGGGTTTTGGTCTAATCGCTCCATTGAATAGTCGGTGTTCAACTGCTTGGGAAACCAACTATACTGCAACTGAGTTGGAACTGCTTGCGATTTTCGTCGCCTTTCTTGAAGCTGAGAATGTTTCTCATAGCACATTTTTTCCACATCATCACTGGTCATAAGGCTTTAACCTTGCTTTCAAATATCCTTTGTCGCAATTCGCGATGTATGCGATAGTCCTCGATTATCCATGAGTAATGTTTCGATATAGGGCATTATAAGGGACGCTTTGCAACTTATCGTCAAGATCTTTTGAAATTATTCGTCTCTAATCAGGTGACAGATTGCTAGATGATCAACTGAGGATCAGGAGTTGCGAACAATGCAAAAGCGCATTGCTTGCGTGCTTGAGGTTGCTCCACACTGCGTAATTGACAATTTTCTGTATTATGGACAACTAAATAATCACCGCCGGTATTACAGAAAAGGCTTATAATCGAGGCACATGAGCATGTGGGGCATATGGGTTCATATCGCACGTATGCAGAACTCGTAAGGATATATTACTGAGAAGGAATTCAGAACGACGTAAAACACATCCTTACCTCTGACTGGCCGAATGAACTGTTATGCGTTAATAATCATGGACGTGATCTCAGTTTACGGCCAGGGTGCAGCATGTACTAGTTGTCCTGGACCCTTTCTCTAGACTCATAACGCTTTATCCGGTGAAGCGTGCAACCACTCAGACCTATTGTCATACTCAGCCTACACGATGAAGACGCGATATTAAAAAATCGCAGAATGGATAAATTTAGCAGCTATCTGCAGGAAGGAACATATGCCTTATGAACCTCATCAAGAAATTCTGTCTGAGGATAAATACGGTCTAGATTCGGGATAAGAACCTGATAATGCTGCTGATACCAGATCAATCGTGCAAGGAAGATAGAAAAATTGCTAAGCTATCTCACATATACCCTGATCCCTATGTCGTTCTTATTGTTAAAACTAAACTTATTGTTAAGGCCAGTCACAGTAAAAATAAAGTGTGAATGGGACACCCGTTTTAGGAGACCAGCAACCTGCAACGGAAAGTACCCTAGGTGTGTTCATACTACCCAGTAAGGGCATGGACATAAAAATTACTGGGACGGAGCACAAACCTGCGGGATCTGGCAACGCGTAAGTGAGGGGAACGATGCACACCACGCATGCCCTCCCCACTTTCGTGGAGGGCTCTCAGCGTGTCAAGTGAGCCAAATGAGTCAGCGCCAATCCAGAGTCGTCAAGGCGCCCTCCAAGAGAGTAGGGATACCTCACCTCTTCCGATCTATCAAGTCAACCGGCTCGCCTAAGATGGGACTTTGTGCTCCGTCCCGTTAATTCTTATGTCCATGAGTAAGGGGTTCTGAGTACCCGAAAATTGGGGTACGGAATTTTTTACAGCTTTGGCGATCATACGCCATAATCTGTATAGACATTACAAGGTGCGTTATTTGTATCTTGTAATATTAAACCACAACTCTATACATGCAGGTAGCCTGCATGCATCCATGCAAAGCAGACTATCATTTCACGTGGTATATGTAAGGACCACCAATTTGTATTATATCCTGAATAGTGGATGGTGTCACACAGTCGTGCCGAGTTTAGGTCATAAATACGTGTATGTTCTTCTCTTGAGACAGCTGACTGTATTTACATGCCAAGCCGGGACAGCGTGCATTTTATCTTTACTTGGCGCATAGATTTTGAAACCGAGATATCCGCTTGCATATTCCCATCGAATAGAGGGCCCTCGTTTCACGTAATGCAATTAACACACCATCTATATCTAAAGACCATGGCGTATATTAGAAACGGCACCTGTCAGTAGTTCCCCAAATCAGGGTACACCGCTCAGATTCTACCTGCAACAAAGTTTATCCTCAGGTTTTTACTGTGATAAGAACCTGATAATGCTGCTGATACCATATGAGTTGGACAAGGAAGATAGAAACATTTCTGAGTCATCTCACATATACCCTGGTCCCTATGTCGTTCGACACGTTATTAACTCAATTTTATCTGAACATGCCGGAAAAGACGATACCTTTAGTATGAAGGGGACCTTGAATCACGCTAGTAGCAGAATTTTTAAGTCCCTGTAAGTCGTAAAGGAGTGCATTGTGAGGGTAATTATAAGGATCGAGACCACTAAAGACTTATTGTAAAGGCCACTCTATTGGTTGGGATAGATGAGGTGTTTGTCATAGGTATATCATTAGTGGAAGGATGCTGAATATGCAGAAATTACATTCTAATTTGTATTTTATGTTCTGGTCCTTGAAACGAAACGTTCTTTGCTCCCAAGAAGGAGGATGATGTGGTGTATCGGATGCCGTCAAATATTCGCGCCTGATAACAGTAACGATACAACGCGATATTGATAAAAACTACGAGACTTTTGTAAAGTGATGCAGCACGATTCATTGAGCATCGTCGGGGATTATATGATTCGCGTATCACTCCAATTTGAAGTTGGTTCTCCGGGTAAAGAAAAGATTCGGGGCGTTAGCCAAGCCGCAGTCAAAGGTATTTCTGTTGCTCCTACTCTGTGTCATAGGAGCAATGGCAGTTTGTTTGTACGATGGAATCACCATTATATGAGTATTTCCATTCAAAACATTTACAATTGCAATAAGGACAATTGTACTTGTGCAGGAACGCCAAGCCAACCAAGGTTAATACTTATCTGTTGGGAAATTATTTTATAATCATATTACTGTGGTTTTAACGAGCGTATCAGAATAGACGCTATAGTGAGCATCATTATGATATTGTGAAAATAACACGTACACCAGATTTACTCTGAAGGACGACGCTTTTCCGGGCACTGAATGCTCGATTTCCTGGAGCCCTTAACATTTGTGCTGAATCTGGCCACCACGAATCGACGATGAAGGAAAAAACGCCTCTCCCAAATTGCTAGTGATTCTGTTTGTCATTTGTGCTGGTTTTGCTTGCTATCGATTTCGATCCCCGCAAGTCACGCGATTTCTCCAGATAGCGAATATTATCAACTAAACAAAGTTTGACTGTTTCCTTTCAATGCATGTAATAATGCGGTAGACGATATAGCACGGAGGTATGAATGTGATATAGTCTAGGTTAAAAGTGTAAAATTAGGTACTTTTGGAACCATTGGGATCAATGTTTCGCGGATTTAGATCTTCAATACTTGGCGTTTGTTGTTTTTTTATTTTTTTTATTTATCAAACTACTTCGACGTTTTCATTTGCAACGTTCGTCATTGTTTGCCACGTAAGGAAACCATCTTGATTTCAATTCAAAATATAACACAAGAGCAACGGATCATTTCAAGGAGGATTCACATTCTATTGCAAACATATGATTTGTGTGTAAAGGATATTGTTTTTATCATAACGCTGGTAGTGTGAAGTTTGCATTGCTTCGTTGGTGCTAAAGTTTCACATCCGATGTGGTTGGTTGCCGTACACATTTTTCTTTTCATATTTTCAAGAAATTATTTTGTGGTTTACCAAGCGCATTGCATTCCGTCCAGGTGATTTTTGCAAATATAGTAAACTGTTGTCCGAAATCCCCGCTCACGTTCCGGCTGAAAGTGCTTCTACGCTCAACGCTTGCGTGCCTCCGATCTAGTGAGTATAAGTAAGAGGATTAGTTCGAGAGTCACTGATCTCAAGCGTCACGGTCTTGACAGTTCACAATGCGCGTGTAGATTTGCATGAAACTCGGTTTGCTTTTATCTCCGTGAATGTTTCCTTTCGAATATACTGAAGCTGACAGGACAATTCCATTTTTACAAAAAATGGATTTGGCCAGTCAGTCAGTCTGTCCCGTTCTTCAGTGTCGCGGCAATTTCGTATCCGTCATTTTATTTCTGAAAAAGTCGGACTTTTAATTTGAAATCAGTGAGGTCAAAAACATATTTATACTAAGTTTCATGCGAATCTAATCAGAATTTTCAAAAAGTCTCCGCCATTTTGTGGCCGCCATTTGGTTTTTGTAGAATCTGACTTCAAATTTGGAATCAGCGACCCTAAAAACCTACATGCACCAACTTTCATGCAAATCTGATAACTATTTCAAAAGAGTGTCCACCATTCTGTTTTTGGAAAATCGGACATCAAATTTGAAATCAGCGACCTTTTTAGTCTCCAAGTGGGGCATTTCATAGGCGAAAAATTGGGCTCCAGGTTTTGACCAACCTTTTGGGCGTTTCAGATACAAATAAACCGATTGCATCGAGAATCTCAGGAAGTCGCACTTGAATTTTTGATTTTCCAGATAGTAAGACCTTTGCTTGAATTATGAATCTGAGAACAACGCGGAGTCTCGCGGAAACATAACTTTTCGGACGATTTTTGAAAAATTGTTGATGTAAAACTTGTAAACAATTGTTGGACAAAGTGAATTATTGAAACATTTAACCAACCTTGACGTACCTCCTCTATCTTCTTCTCGAAGATTTTTGCACATTCGAAAATTCCTGTGTGCACTATGAATGTTGTTCTTCTCGTTCCTTGTAGCACGTTGCACGGGGCACGATGTAACAAGGGCGACTTTCAGACGCTAGTACCTGTCTCCTAGGCCACATATCTATTTGCCATTACAAAAATAAATACGGAGGAACCTCGTTTACCAACTTTCACATACAGAATCGCTCGGAAAATGTTTCTTACATTCTCATTCTGAATGAGAAGGTATTGGTTTTATGTGAAAATTGACTTTTGCGGATTTAATGAAATCTCCACG
>WSXT02129431.1:0-10743 GCA_011762715.2 Neuroterus valhalla
TAGGCATTTGTGAAATCCCCCCCCCCCCCCCTAATAATATTGTTTTTCTGGATAAAGTTTGAAGTTTTTTTATTAGCGAAAAAATCGATAATATGAAATAATCATGATAATTCGGTTTCGATAATTTCGCTGGAAACGTTGAACCAGGGCGCATTTCTTCAGCGTTTTTTTGCAAGATGGAAATGCGCTCTTACTGTTCACGCAGCTGGATTTGAAATTTTGCCGCCTTAGGCAGCTGCCTACGTTGCCTGTTCGGTAAATCCGCCACTTAGACTTTTTCAAGACGTTGCAATTTGATTTAAATGATACTTTTCTGGTACTGTTATAAAGAAGTTTTGTTTTTGTACAGTGAAAATTTCTCGGTATATTTCAAAAACCGCACGAACTTAAAACTGAATCGTATTTGACATGCAATTATGACAGCCATTGCTACCAACTATCATAGACATAAGAAACTATGATTGATTTCATTTGGTTGGGTTGGTTAAAGGCATGAACTTGCTTCTCTATTTATGGGTTCTTTAGTTGACAGCACTCACATGTTATGCTCTCAACCCAAAATTTAAAAAATCTACCCGCCGCGCGGACACATTCTCGTCGCATGCTTCGCGCGCGGCTCGGAAGTTTGAGCGCGCCTAGGGCGCGCGTCTTTCGGATCTCACGCTTCGCGCTCGATGGTAATCTTACTTCACGCTCCGCGCACGGTTATGAACTTACCCTGCGCTACGCACTCGGCCTTTGTACTTTCCTACAGTTATATGTAAAGCTTTTGAAACTTTAAAGCAAAATATCGACTACTTCAATTTGATGAGTGTGAATTCTCTTTCGTTAAAGCTTCTCCGGCTCGAACGAATACATTCTCATGGCGTGTCTCGTGCTGCGCACTCGATCAAAGTTTATCCAAAACGTTGGAGAAGTTTTGTTGCCTATTTTTTTCAGATGTTGTGTAGTTTTTCTAGAAATTCAATTTTTTTATTTTTACTTTCATTTTGTTTACAGTTATTTTCCTGATTTATTGTGCGACTAAAATTTGAATTTTTGATTCTTTAAGGAAACTCGAAAAGTTGTAAAGATTATCCTGGAGGGCTATCAAAAAGAAAAATTTTTTTCCTTTAAAGTTTTCTCCATATTTCGCGTTGTTTTGCTAAAAATTTCATTTTCGTTTATATTCTTCATTTTTGAAAATGCCACAACTCTGACAATTTTGTTTTTATAAAAAAAAAATACTAAGGATAAGTTGTTTCACTTCTCACCTACCACAAGAAACCATACTTACAATTTTTGAATCTTGGAAAAAAGAGTCCAAAAAAATTTTCAAAATGCTTCCCCTCTTCTATTTTTGATCCAAAAGAGCTGGTTAATGAACTTGTCTTGTATTTTCGGTTCCTCAAAATGGGTCCCAAATCACGATCGAATATGATCATTTACATTTTTTCTGCTATACTTTTTTTCATATCTTTCGTTGTTTAGCTGAAAATTCTCATTTTTGTTTACATTATCGAATTTTGAAAATTCCGTAACTCTGACAACTTTGTTCTCATCAAAAAACATTATGTAAATACATTGTTTGACTTATTACTTACTACAGGAAGCTGTTCTTACAATTATCAAGTTTTGAGAAAAATGGTTCCAAAAATTTTTTAAATGCTTTCCCTCTTTTATTTTTGATCCAAAATGGCTGGCTAACGAACTTGCCCTTCAATTTCTGACATTAAAAGAGTGTACGAAAGGCCAATTAAATCGATTGGTTTTTTCGAAAGTAATCGTGCTCGCAAACAGACAGACAGACAGACAGACATACATACATACATACATACATACATACATACATACAGACAGACGCCTCGATATCCAAGCTTCATCTTCCAACAATTAATTCAGAATGAACCAAATGTCACGTCTAGAAATATCACGGAAAATATATTTTCGGTTGGAATTGAGAGACGTAATCATTAGCCAGTTTCAATACAAAGAGTGTGAGAAATCAAAGTACCCAGTAAAAGGATAGTGTGAGCAATCAATTTACCTGAAAATTGATAACCTTAAAAAATTTATAATCTCTCAGCGGATAGAATTTCCATCGCTTGCCGAAAATACATTTTCTAATTCTTCAGTTATTTAATTTAGGAATAGCAGGTAAGCTGTGAAAAGGATTTTCAGAAAAATTAGTATTAAATATTCCTGAAGGAAGAATACCACAGAATTATTTCCTTCAAAAAAGAGTCACTTTTTCTCATTATCTAGTACGTACTCTTATCCTTCTGGTCCTGGGTTTAACTATAACATCTCTAATGTATGAGTAGAATCAAAAAATGTATAATCAGAGAATGGGAGTAACATCAGAAGCTCCAAAGTAAAGAAACATTATGTTAATAAGCTTCCACGTCTGTTGGAAAATGTCTACTCTATTTATAAATATTCCGATAGCTGCATCCACTGTGTAGCGGAAATGGTTCGTTGGACAGTAATTCAACAGCAGGGATGTGATCGTTAACGAAGCGAATTACCGTGCTCCTTTTCGCTTCTTTGGTGCAACGATTACCGCAAGCAGGTAAATGAAATCCTAACGAATACAGAACGAGGACGAGATGAGAGGTATTGTCTGGTTAGTAGACAGAAGTCCAACAAGAAATTATCATGAATGTTTAAAAAGACCTAATTGCTTGTGGTGAGTACCGCATCAGTGAAAAGTATATATTTTGATTAAGTTTAAGTACCTTTGCATAAAAGAAATAATTAAAAAGATTACATGAATCAGAGAGAAGAATACGAAGGGGGAGAGAGCTTGCGAATAGCATGTGCCTCTAAAGTGGAACTTCCTTCTTATTCTCTTATTCTGGCACCTACAAGTTTCACTTCCAACCTGCGTGCTTTATCAATCACGTGTTCTATTTTTTGTAGAAAAAGAAAGTTGGAAGTGAAACTTGTCGGTGAAAGAATGAGAGAAGTAAAATGAATAGTTAGATAGTAGGGCAGTCGTATAATGATATTAGGAAAAAGCATCTAGCACTGTAGAGTAAAGTTTGCAATGTTTCGTCCTTGCTGCAGTTTCACTTCGAATGCACATGCTTCCTGCAAGCACATTTCTACATCCTATTCATTCATGATTGAGAAAGTATTAGAATCGTCTGAAATTTCACATCTTGAATTTTCAACTGATTTCCACGTTTTGAGACTCCCTGAAGCCGAAAATCAAGTTTTGGCGATGGTGTCTGTCTGTTGATCTGTATGTCCGTACAGACTTCTTTCTCCAAGACTCAAAAATTGTAAGTATGGTTTCTTATAGTACGAAAAAATTCGAACAATTCATCCCAATGATTTTTTTTATAAAAACAAAATTTTCAGAGTTGTGAAATTTTCAAAGTTCAAAAATATAAAAGAAATTGAGAATGTTTAGCCAAATAAAGCAAGATTGAAAAGAAAGTCAGAAAGGAAAAATGTTTCCGCTTGGGAGCCCTACAAGATCGTCAATATAACTTTTAGAATCTTCTCAAAAAATGGAAAATTCCTATTTTGATCGCACAAGAAATAATGTAAAATAATCTGTGAACTTGATAACTTCCGAAAGATTGATCATATTCGATCATGCGTTAGTACCCATTTTGAGAGACCAAAAAGAGAAGTCGAGTTCGTTAACCAGCTTTTTTGGATCAAATGTGAAAGAGGGAGAGAATTTTGAAAATTTCTTTGGATTTTTTCTTCCAAGACTCAAAAATGAAAAGTATGGCTTTTTATAGTACGTAGAAATTAGAACAATTTATCTAATTGATTTTTTTATGAAAACGAAATTGTCAGAGTTGTTGCATTTTCAAAATTCAAAAATAAATAAGCAATCGAGAATTTTCAGCCAAATATCGTAAAATTGAAAAGAAAGTCAGAAATTCCACATCTTCAATTCTCAACGGAC
This sequence comes from Neuroterus valhalla, assembly GCA_011762715.2. Classification (NCBI taxonomy): domain Eukaryota; kingdom Metazoa; phylum Arthropoda; class Insecta; order Hymenoptera; family Cynipidae; genus Neuroterus; species Neuroterus valhalla. The sequence goes on from WSXT02129431.1 coordinate 3,908, forward strand.
CTCTACGTTTAAGGACCCCCTTAAGCCGAAAATCATGTTGTTGCGATGGTGTATATCTGCATGTGGTGAAAAATTGAACAATCACCATCATTAGTGATTATTTGAATAGATGGAGATTATCTTTGCTTGTGAAATCAGAGCACAGCGGTCCGACTGCAATTTTTAGTTACTGACATAAAACAATGTAAATAAAATTTAACTAATTGCAATAAAATTTGCACCAACATAAATGTAATAATCTAGGATCATCTTATATGATCCATTGAGAAAGTCTAGATCTCTGCTGTGCTCCGATCTCACAAACAAAGAAGATTTTAATCTATGCAAATAAACACTAATGATGTTTATTGTTCAATTTTTCATTACATTAGTTTTCTTTCGTTTCAGGTATATTTTATATACATTTCTGTTTATTATTTCATTCCTTTCAAAATATCTATACCTCTAAATTGAACGTATATTTGATTATAACCGTTATTATACATTAACAAACTTTTCTAAAAAATAAACAAATTATGAAATTTTCTAATTCTGAAATCATCCTCCCTAGATTATTGTTTTTTTTATTCGAGCAATCACATTACAATGTTCTTAATATCGCTATCCGACTCTTCAACTTCTTTATTTATCTCTAAAGCTAATAGGTACAAAAATGTTTATTGTTCTTAATTTTACTATTTACTTTACTGTATCAAATCTACGTGTTTTTTCAGATCTTTATAATCTGATGAGAAAACTCTTAATGTTTCGAAACGTTATATTACGTTACTATTTATAATTATAATATAATCCCAGATGGTAATAACAAGAAGGATTTAACATCTCCACCGACTTCAGTTTCAAATTCATATTGTTGTGTTGTATATTTTGTTATTTTGTTGCAGATTCAATTATTTTTCCCACAATTTCACCTTTCTCTCATAAAAACTTCAACTAATCAGGAACGAGTGCAGCTCCCTTGTTCAAAATTAATTTGTCTAATTCAAGATTCATCTCTTTGGTAGGAAGCTGAACTGTTGTACTGGGAGTTGATTTTATTTTTGGTTAAATATTACCTTCTTTCATTTTGAATTCGAGTTTTCAATTATTGGTTGCGAAATTCATATATATGGTTGATAATTAGAGGAAAAAGATTAATGTATTTTGTCGATAATTAATCAATCCTGGCCAGCGGTAGCTAGCCGAAGGTGAGTGAAACGAGCGCCAACGACCACGCTAAGATTAACACAAAAATGTCCAGAATTACCGGAACGCGTTTTTCATTTGCTTATATGAATGAAACGCAGCCTTTTCCACGACCAAAAATTTGACGAGCTTATTGCAAGGGTTCAAATTATATATCCGTGCATTCATACCTTGTCTTAATCAGCCCGATCATGCTTAAATAAATATGTCAGACTGAAATTGAGAGTTTTTAGAATGTTCCAACATGGCAGAGTCCAATCCATCCCTTTCGCACCTGTGCTCGCTCGCTATGGCGAGAAAAGGATAGCTGTTCCTTCGAAATGTCTCACTCACACCCGCGCTTGTGATCCTCTATCTCTTTCGCGTCAGAGCTAGCACGTCGATTGAGCTGCCGGATCATCACAGTGGGGCCCGTAAAATTATTGTTAAGCGAACAGGGTGTGAACCCTGGCCATTCGAAAAAAAGGCCCGCATTTTGAATTCTTAAAAGTACACTTTAATATAAAATCTCATTGCGCATCTTTTTCTTACCGGAACATATATTTTGTATCTTTTACTGCTTCCAAAATTGATATGAAACTAGTTTTTCTTAAAATCAAAAATTGATCTCCTTCTTCACTTCAACTCGCGACAACTCAAACGATTTTCAGAATTTACTAATAAATCAAAGAAGAAAATACGTGTTCGAGTATTTAAGAAGTAATTTTTCATCATCTATGATTCCTTATGCATTTATCCGGAGCAGAGGATAAAAACTATAGTCAAGTAATCGAGTAACATCAGAGTATTAGGATTATGCAGGAGTTATGAGGAAAATATCAGTAACCGATATGTTAACATGAATAGAATTAATCTAGATTAGGTAAACTAATAGGAATTGAAACAAAATTCTTGGTGATCTATGAATTTAGAAAAAATTCGTGAAATTGATTTATTCCGTGGTTATTGATGTTCATTGTAATTCACAAAATTTAAGAGAATGTTTTAAATTTGTGGGAATTTTTGGAAACTTATGATATTCATGGAAATTTATTAAATTTGTGGTTTTTATGAGATTTGGGATGATTTATACCATTTGTGATAATTCATAAAATTTATGGTAATTTATGAAATTAGAATAAATCTATTCCGCTATGATTTATTCTCATAATATAAAATCTGCACGCTGTGTGGGCACATTCTCATCGCGCGTCCGTAATTTTGATTAGGATTTTGATCTTATACTACTGCTGTAAATTAGGAATTGTTTTTACTATAGTTTCAAATTTCAAAAACGTATTTGCTTATGCAATTATTAGGAAAATTGATAGTCCTAAATAACTGTTTATTATCTTCCGAGCTTTTTAACCAATGTTGAAAAAAGTTGAAATTTCATAATTCGTCAGAATCATAATAGAATTGAAAACTTCATTTTTTTCAGGTTAATTTGAATTTTCAATAACATACTCCAATAGGAAATTTTATTCTGCATTTTTTTAGTCCTATAAACAAAAATATGATAACTTCATTAGTTTTCGAAATTATCAAGAAAATGGTACTTTTTTCTGCAATTGCAAAATACGATTTTCTTGTGTTTAACACGTCGTAAGTTCTACATTAATAAAGATTTTATGATTGATCAATTATATGCGTATTCATGAGGAGCAAAGTAGAGCATTTGAGCACACACGTACAATCCGTTTTTCGACTTCAAGTCAAATAAATTGAGTATGTGTATATTGTTTATTGTTGAAGATATATTTTTTCGGAAATTTATTGATATGCTGATAAATTATTATGCAGGCCTAATAAATAATGCAAATTTGAATTGGTTCGTTTTTCCGACTTCTCTCAAAATGCTACGACTTATTTTTATGGAGTTCGGGTATTGTAGAAATAAGGTTTCTATATTGTTCGGAAATAGAAAAAAAGGAAAATTGAAGATCCTAAGTGATCAGTCTTGCACGTACAATCCGTTTTTTCACTCCAACTCAAACAAACTGAGTATGTATTTTTATTTATTGTTGATAATATTTTTTTTTCGAAATGAGCTGATGCTCATTTTCAACAAACAATAACAAATTTCAACAACAAATTTTCCGTTTGTACCATATACATTGAAGAAAAAGATTATCTGATTGAAAAATTGATTGAAATTATCTTTTAAATCAGAATTTTTAGAACAAGTTTACTGAAACCATTTTTAGCATGCCTCAGGATCAATGGCGAGAACGTAGTGGTTAACTGATCCTTTTTTTGTTTTTATTTTCAATTTTTAGAATTTTTTGTTGTTTTTCTCTCCCATTTTTCAATAAAATTGAGCTAAGGATGGTGGTACAGATAATTTACTTTTAAATAAGTAGGAAGTAAGTAATACCTTTTTTTTTAATACTTGGAATTTATAGTTACTAATGTAGCGATGAACATTCAACTACAGCTTTAAGTAGATTTGATAACTAAGTATTACGATAATAACCATTCACTTTATAACGTTCCCAGAACTTTAAGAAGTCACGATGAATTGACTCGCTACTCTGCTATGACTAAAAAACTAAGCCATTATTTCTTTCAATAAATTGTAAACATTCTCTTGCGTGCATATGTATATGTGTATATGTATGTGTACGTGTATGCATATGTATACTTATATGTATATGTGTATGTGTATGTATATGTATATAAGTATATGTATATGCATATTTCCCAAACTTTTTTTCAATTTTTCAATATAATCATCAAGTGAAGATTCTGCTTTGCCAGAGGTGAAACAAGAATTCACCACCTTTTACATAGCTTTGAAAGCTGCAGCATAAGGTATAATTCTTAAAATAACTGCTTCTTCGCATAAACCCGACATGGCAGGTACCTAGTTCCCACTGATCTCTATATACTAACTGGATGGTGTATTAGATAGGCTGGTTTGTTCCGAACTGATGCCATGTCAAGTCAGGGAACTTTCTTGACATGGTGGCACCAGCTGTGTGTTAGCAAAACGGCTCAACATATTAGTCGAGCCGTGTCTGGCCGTGTTACTCTACACAGCGCGCGTGTGTTAGTCACTGACTTCAGTTTCCGATCTGAGCACACAAGCACACTGGGCAACACATACCGGTGAAAAGTGAGAAACTGCCCTGACTCAACATGCCGACTAGGCCCTCAATTCGTAACACGTTGTCAGACGTTTTTCACACGGGATACACCATCCAGTTAGTACATAGAGATCAGTGCCAGTTCCACACTTGAGCAATTTTCGCACAATCTTACATGGCAAGAGGGTTTTCTCTAAAATTTACTTGCAAATCGCAGGTCATCAAATCCCTAGCCTATTGCTTCTGATGATATACCAAAAATAAAACCTGAAGTGTAGTAAATCTGAATGGAGTTACATATTAATTACTTTAAAACACTATATGTATAACCATACTGAATTACAGATGTGCATGGGCTACCTAGCGGTTTATAAAGAAGCTTGGAATCGTCTTATTTTTATAAAATCCGAACTCCATAAAAATAAGTTGAAGCATTTTAAGAGAAGTCCGAGAAACGAAACTATTCAAATTTGCATTATTAATTAGGCCTGCATGATAGTTTATCAACATATCAATAAATTTCCGAAAAAAATATTGTCAACAATAAATAATAAATACATAATCAATTTGTTTGACTTGAAGTCAAGAAACGGATTGTACGTGTGTGCTCAAATGCTCTACTTTGCTCTTCATGAATGCGCATAGCATAAATACAAAAATGTCCGTAACTTGCGAGACCGATCCCTTCGGATTTTTTATTTGACATTCTTTTCCAACTACGAACAACATAGAAATTTCCTGCGTTAGCTGATTTTGGATCCCTTTTTGGTCCACTTTTGCATGCTTGGGGAAAACCGTGAGGAGAAGGTATTTGACCAAAATTATTTCCATGAACAACGTTTTGATACTTCAAATTTTTCTGGGGAGATGGATGCCGCATTTTTGCTACTTTGGAGGGAGGGAGATGCCGCAGATGGGCATTTCGTTCTGTAAGGCTTGTCACGAAATTGGCAATCCACTCGGGAGAGATATCATAAGAGAAACTTGTCTCAGGAGACACATGCTGCAAGGGAGAGTTCCTGTAGGTGAGACTTACTGCGAAGAGACTTGCCGCATGTGACTCTGATGCACCCCGAAATTTTTTTTTTCGGGATCAAATATTCACCCCTCTTAGTATGAAACCTTTTTTGTCACGTATAGGTTTATTGACCGATATACTCTTAGAGTGGAAGAAAGAAAAAAAAAAAAGTAAATTCCATGTTGAGCCAGAAGCTGCGTCTACGGCGTTTTCATGGTCGAACTTGTAATTTTATCAATTTTGATGTTCATACAGTCCACTATAGTTACCTTCTATGCATGTAAACGATGCCTAAAATTAACTCTATTAGCACAACTAAATTTCTTCACTTGGAAAATGAAAATGTGCAAGCGTCTCTTCTTTGCCAGTTCACAACGTGCTTACATGGACAAAAGAGGGAGGGTTTCTATGGCCAGTTTTTGTCCCAATTCAAATTGTCCCGAGAAATTTGCGAAAATTCCTATATAATCTACTAACAATGAGAAGTCAATTAAATGGACCACATTAAATGGACCACCCACATTCCCTCTATGCACCTCGAGCACCCCTCAAAGGAATGGAAACTTCACCGCTTCTATGCAATGTTTTTGGAAAAACGACATTCCAAAAAATTCAGAAAGATAATATAAGGGTTTTAGCGTCGCTGATTTCGACCTCTGGGTCCGTTGACCTTCATCACATAAAATTGAAGGTCATAAGAAGGTCAAACTGCAAAAAATCCGAAAGAAAAATACAAAAAAAGGTTTTTCGGGTCACTCATTCCTAATTCGAGGTCCATTGACTTCCATCAAATCAGATTTGAGGTCATTGGAAGGACGAACTGCAGAATACCCGATAGAAAAATCAGAAAAATATATAGCAAGGGTTTTCGAGGTCGCTGATATCGGATCCAAGGTCGATTGACCTTCTTCATCACATCAGATTTGAGGTCGTTTGAAAGTCAAACTACAAAATCCGATGAAAAAATACAAGAAGAGGTTTTTGGGAGCGCTGCTTCTTAATTCGGGGCCCTTGACTTCCACTTCATCAGATTCGAGGTCATTTAAAGGTCAAACTGCAGAAAATCCGATAGAAGAATCCAGAAAAATACATACATAGGTTTTCGGGGTCGCTTATTTTTAATGCGAGATCCGTTGACCTCCATCACATCAGGTTCGAGGTCATTCGAAGGTCGAACTGCAGAAAATCCGATAGAAGAATCCATAAAAATATATACGAAGAGTTTTTGAGGTCGTCGATATTGAATTCGCGGTCCATTGACCTCTATCACATAGTATTCAAGGTCATTTGTAGGTCAAATTGCACAAAAATCCAATTAAAATATAAATAGGATATGCACAGGTTTCTGGGTTCACTGATTTTGAATCCAAGGTCCGTTGACTTTTACCGTAGTAGATTAAAGGTCACTAGAAGTCCAGAATGTGAAGAACCTGATGAAAAAATCCACAAAAAATCATATATAAATATATATATATATATATATATATAGTTCTGAATGCGGATCGGATCACTATCTTATAGTTTCAAAAATAAACCTAGGTCAAGGATGGATGAAAAGAAAAATT
>WSXT02129442.1:0-10742 GCA_011762715.2 Neuroterus valhalla
TGGACAACTAAGCGACTGGTTTGATATTAGGCAGGGCGTTAGGCAAGGGTGCGTTATTTCCTCTTGGATGTTTAATACGTACATGGACAAATATCTGAGAATGGCTCTCTTTGACGAGGGAGGTGTTGATCTTGGGACAGTGAAAGTTCATGGCCTTGCTTTTGCGGATGACAAGATCGTTACGGCAGAATCAGCCAAGGATTTGAAGAGGATGTTGAGCAGACTGGCTAACCAACATGAAGAGCATGAGTCTCAACATTAATGTCAATGAAACAAAAATCATGGTATTTTAATGTAAGGATACAAAAACACGTTGCAATATTACTCTAAATGGAAAGAAGATAGAACAAGTTGATCATTTCGTGTATCTTGGAAGTCTATCCACTTCTGACTGGAAGATAGATGCAGAGATTTTCAGACGTATAAACGAGGGTAGAAAGATTAGCGGCAGTGTACGGGGTATTACTGAAAGTGAAAATATTACAAATGAAGCTAAAATTGCTTTATATAATCCTGTGCTAGCACCAACTGTCCTGTACGGTAGCGGGACCTGGACGTATCAAGAGAAGGAAAAGAGTAAAATAAAGGCGATCGGCATGCAATTTCTGCGTAATATGGATGGTTCAACACTGATGGACAGAGTGAGTAATAAGTAAATTCTCAAAAAATGTGTTGTAGAACAAACGCTGTTTGAAAAGAGTGAAAGAAATTTGCTTAGATGGTTCCGTCACGTTGAGAGGATGGGTAAAGAGAGATTAACAAAGCAAGTGTATCTAGGTAGAGTGAATAGTAGCGTACCCAGAGGCAGACCAAAGAAGGAATGGATAGGATGTGTGAACGAGATCCTCATGGGGAGTAATACAAAAAGCCGTAGAAACACAAGAGCCTGTATGAAAAGATGCATGGATGTGAAAGGAGCAAGATATTTATGCCAGGATAGGAATGTTTGGAGAGTAATTGTATATTAGAAAGTGTGTGAAGCCTGAAACGAACGATTTTGGATACTGACTGGCCTGTATAAGGATATCGCTAAGTGGATTATTGTAATGGCTCCGCGAAACTCTTTGTACGGGGTGCTTGCTAGAGAGATCGGGAAGCGACGCGTGTCGGAGCGATGTCACACAGGACGAGTGTGTGGTCTGAAAGCAGAAAGAGGCTGGACTCACTTTTGCTGCGTATCGTTTTAATCAGGTCTTACCTCTCATGTTGACGAAGTAGCCTCGCGTATAGTCATTCTGCTTAAAAATTTAATTAAGACCCCGGTTTACTAAAAATCCCCCATCTTCATTAGACAATGAAAAAAGCTTCTTTCTGTTCGCAAAAAACATGCAATGAATTCTAAGAATCCTCTATTTTCCAGTAGTACGTAGGGGCTGGAACCGAACGAGTTACGCTTACCCCGCAAGGAATTTGGCTTAATGGTATAATAATAATAAAGGACTTGCAAAAACTTTCAAGTAGAAAAGGTTCAATGAAAAGATAAACTTGGATATTGAGTTGGAAATATGTTCTAGACATAACCAGGACTTGAAAATTATGGTGAGATGTGGTTTCATCCATATTCGGGATTTTCTACAACTTCGAGGTTGAGAGGGGTTGAACAAATAACAGGAACTCTGTGAATGAGTTTAAAAGAGTTTCAATTTACATCATCAGGAGGGGCTTGGAATATGAATTGAAGAGTATTCTATTCATAACAGAACCTCAAAAACTTATTTGTATAGTGGTTTCATTCACACTTAGAACTTGCAAGAATTTTGAGGATAAAAGAGGTTCCATAAGCAATAAGGACCTTGGGACTGATTTGAAAAGAGGGTCTATACATAATTAGGAATCGAAATGGAGTTGTACTGTGGGTAATTTACGCTCAAGACTTGCAACACACGGTAATGTCTTTCATCAATGAGTGAATCAAAGATTGAGCTGAAGAGGCTCAGCTAACCAGATCTTGAAAATTATGTAATATTGTGGTTTAATCTACACTTTGGATGTACAACAACTCTGACTTGAAGAGATATTTAACCTGCAATATGAAGTTTGGAGGGGTTGCCAAAATAAGCAGAAATTGAAGAATAAGTTGAAAGGGAAGAACAAGCTTAAGGAGGAAAGGGATTTATAAGAAACAGGGACTTTCGAACTGGATAAAAAAGGTGTTCCAAATTTAAATGAGACTTGATCATCAGATTGTAAAGTGGTTTTGTTCAGACTCAGAGGCTTCTTTCAACTCTGAGGTGAAAAAATGATTCGTCTACAACAAGGACTTGGGAGTAAGTCGAAAATGGTTTCCTTTATTCATACCCAGAACTTCTAACAACTTTGAGTTGGGAAATAGTTTCATATGAGAATAAGACATGGAAATTGAGTTACAAGGTGTTTTCATTCACGCTTAGGACTTGCATCAACTTTGAGGTTGAAGAGATTTTATAACTAAACGAGACTTGGAAATGAAGTAAACAGAGGCTTTCTTAATAAGCGATGCTTAGGAATTATTAGTAGAACAGTTTTATCCATTCATTACGAGTTAAAAAAGGCTCCTATTCACAATAGACACTTGTAACAAGTTTGCTGTAGAAGAAGTTCAGATCAACAACAGGGACATGGGAGATAAAGTAAATAGAGGTTCTATGAACCTCTGATACTGAACTTATCTCAAGAAACCGAGATAATAAGGGCTTCTTTTGACTATCGAGAATCAGGAAAACTCATAGGTAAAAAGGGGTTTCATCAACAAGAGGGGTTGAAAAGGGCTTCCATACGTGACCAGGACTTGGAAATCAAATTGCAACGGCGTTTCAATCAGACTCATGGCTCTTACTATTCTCAGGTAAAAAAAGGTTTCATTACATAACTAGGATATCACAATTATGTTTGGAAGTGCCTTCAGTGCATCCGGAAGTTTCAATAATTTTAAGGTGGTGAGAGATTTTGTCAACAATGGGGACTACCAAATTCAAGTAGAAATGGGTTTATTTGCATAAGCAAGACTCACAAATAGCGTAGTAAAGTGGTTTCATCTGAAAATCGGGCTTGTAACGACTTTGTTGTAGAAGAAGATTTGATCAAAAAAAGGAACTTGGAAGTTGAAGTTGAGGAAAGTTGTATACGTAACGAGGACCAAAAATTCCGTTGTGAGGGAGTAGAAACTTTGATGTAGAAGGGGGTTGAAACAGGGATTTAGAAACTATGTGGAAAGAGGCTTCCATCCACAATCGACACCTGCGAAAACTTCAGGTAGAAAGAGGTTTCATGAACAACAGGAGTTAAAAAGGGGTTAAATACATTGGGGATTGAAAATCGAATTTCTAAGCGGTTCTAATCAGATTTAAGATATGTTACACTTTCGAAGTTGAAATATGTTTCGTTACAAATCTGAAACATCAAAAGTATGTTTGGAAGCGTTCCCATATACACCCAGGACTTGCAACAACTTTGAAGTGATGAGAGATTTCTTCAACAATGGGGATCACAAAATTCAAGTAGAAAGGGATTTAAGGCATACCCGAGACTCACAGTTAGCGTTGTTGAGTGGTTTTATTCAGAAATGTGACTTGCTACGACTTTGCTGTAGAAGAAGATTTGGTCCAAAACAGGAACTTGGAAGTTGAAGTAAAGGAGGATTTCATACATAACAGAGACCAAAAATTTTTTTGTTAGGGGGTAGAAACCTTGAGGTAGGAGGAGGTTCAAACAAGGATTAAGAAACAAAGTTGAAGAGGACTTCCATCCACAATCGAGACCTATACAATTTTCAGATAGAAAGAGGTTTCATGAACAGGAGTTCAGAGAGGTTCTATACGTAACCAGGACTTGAAAATCTGATCGTAAAGTGGATTCAATCCGACATTGGACTTGTAACATTTTCGAGATGTAATGATGTTTGATCACAAAACTGGGACATCAAAATTATGTTTGGAAGTGTTTTCATTTTGTTTCAGGACATACAATATCTTTAAAGCACAGAGACGTTTTTTCAAAAATGGGGATCCAAAAACTCGATTGAAAAGTGGTTCCATGCATGAACGGAATTTAAAAATGGCGTATGAAAGTTGTTTCATCCTGGAAGGTAATTTGTCACGACTTTTCCGTAGAAGGAAGTTTCATCAGAAACAGGAAATTAGAAGTTGAAGAAAGGGAAACTTGAATACTCGAAGTGGATCAAAAACTTAATGGAAAGGGGAAAAACTTTGGGGTAGAAGGAAGTAAAAATGGGCATTCAGAAACAATGTTAGAGAGAGCTTCTATTCAAAATCGAGACCTGCTAAAACTTCAGGTAGAAAGAAGTTTCATGAACAACAAGGGTTTAAGGGGGTTCTAAACGTAACTAGGACATGAAAATCGAATTGTAAAGTGGTTTCAATCAGAGTTCAGACATGCTACAATTTCGAGATGAAAAGATGTTTTATTACAGAAGTGTGCATCAAAATTATGGTAGAAAGTGTTTCCATTCACATTCAGGACTCGCAATAAATTTGACATGGAGAGAGATTTCTTCAACCATGGGGACCACAAAATTCAAGTAGAAAGGGGTTTCATGCAATATTAAGATGCATAAATAGCGCTGTAGAGTGGTTTCATCTAGACATGTGACTTACAACGACTTCGCTGTAGTAGGTGGTTTAATCAACAACATAACCTTGTTAATAGAGGTAGAGAGGTGTTTTATACGTAACTGAGGCTGAAAAATTTATTTCTGAGGGCGTCATAACTTTGAAGAAAGAAAGGGTTTATGAAGAAAAGGGACATAGAAACTGTGTTGAAAAGGGCTTCCATTTACAATTGATCCTTAAAACATTTCCAAGGTGGGAAGAGGTTCCACCAACAAGAGGGACCTGAATAATGAAGCGGAAAGGAGTTCCATGAATAACCAGGAATTATAAATTAAGTTGTCAGGAGATATGAACTTGGACCTTGTTAGAGGTTCTATCAACAAGAGGGATTTAAAAATTGAGCTTAAAAGGTGTTCTCAACATAACAAGTATTTGGAGATGGAGTAGGGAAGAAGTTGAAACTATGGTATGTAACAATGTTGAATTGTCAAAAGGGACTTGAATACTCTATTGGCAAAGGGTTCCCTCTAGAAACAGGCTTCACCAATAACAGAGATCTCCATGATAGAGTGGGAATAGGTTCCATAAATAACAAGGAATTATAAATGAACTTTTCAGGAGAAAAGAACCCTGAGTTCGGAAGTGGTTCTATTGATTGATTGATTCAATGTGCCTCCTAAGGGTTTACATTTTCCTCGAATCTCTCCACCATTCCTTTAAACACCCTACCACTACCTTAGTAGTAAGTAAGGGGAACCTGCAGCTTAAGGTAGGTCCCGAACCACCAAGAATTATAGCCCCAAGTACTTAGAGTAACCTTTTTCTCAAGAGGTATCGGCACCACGACTTTCCAGAAATGACCCCTCCCTTGCCAGGCAAGTGTTCACCTCGTAGGCCGCCGAAGCTCTTCCAGAGTGCGAGGCCTGCATTGAACCCACAACCAGCCGGCGTGGGTCCAAAGCTCATGCCTTAGCCCCCACGAACAACTGGTCACTCTAAGGGTTCTATTAACAAAAGGGATTCAAAAATTGAGCCTTAAAGTTGTTCTAAACATAATCAGTATTTGAAGATGGAGCTGGACAGGTGTTAAAATTTTGGTGTGTACGGATCTTTTATTGCCAACAGGGACTGGACAATTGTATTGGCAAAGGGCATTATCTAGAATTTGGAGTAATCAGAGTTTTTAACACTTTGTGTTGGGAAGCGGTTCTATCAACATCAGAATATTAAAAACTGATTCAGGAATGGGTTTAATGAACACTTAGGAATAATGAAACAACTTTCTTTATGGAAATAATTCAAAAAGGTTCATTACTCATATTCAAGTTACAGGAGGTCCTAGTGAGGGCTGACCCAACAAAGAAAAACTGCTGAGGCGCTTGACCAACCTCATCGTTTGTTAGGCACTACTAGGGCAATTTTCGAAAAATGTTATAATAATTTGTTTTGACTTCAGATGCAATTTATGTGAGCTCCATAGATTCCGAAGAAATATTATGAATAAGGCAATACCATTCATTACTGCTTTTGTTATCAATATCAATGGAATATATCCTTCCTGTCGACAAAAGATTCAGAGACGAATTATATTTCCATCTTTAACAAATTTCTCTCTACTTTGAATTTACATACCCAACTGAAACTACTTGCGAAGTCGAAAGTCGTTTCTAGAATCGTTTCTCGTATCATGTCCGAAGTGATTCGGCAAATAAGAGTTAAATTCGAATTTGAATGTTAGTCTAGGAAGAATTTCCGATCGACATCGATGGAAAAAGAGCAAACAGTGCGACGCAAACAACAGAATTGGATGGATGTGGCAGTAGTAAAAGTCGAGAAGACGATAATATGAGAGGAAAACGAAGAATAAAGGAAAATAGGAAGAAAATGAACGAGTGCCAACATTGTATGCGGAAACGACTTTCTTAAATAAATGGGAACGGTTTACTTAGAGGCTACATTTCCGCTAATGAATTCTCTTTTCTTGTTCGGACTAAGACACTCCATGAAGGGGAGGGTGAAAAGCGAAGCAAGAAGATGGAGAAGAGGTAAGGCGGTAATGGAGAGAAGTGGTTCCGTTGTTTTTGGCGTCGTATACATAATGGCAGCAATCACATTTCGAGAGAGACATCAAATAATGAATTCAAACGAGTCAGGATTTAGGGAGGGATGAAATACTGCGCCAATTCTGTGCTAAGTCTGTGCTGGATAAGCTTCAGTTTTTTTATTTTTTCACACGTTGTCTAGAAATTCTAAACACGCATTCTGGGACCATTTGGAATTCCCAAAATTCATCAGGAAAATGCAGACAATTTCTGTTTGAACGTTCAATGAGCTGTTGCGGAAGTTAAAAGACGCATGATGAGACTACTTGAAATTTGTACTTATGAACGAAAGTTTTGTTCAGGAGATGGTTCTTTTTTCCTTTGCACACCTCATCACTTACTCAGGGGTAAGGAAGAACTACAGCTTGAAGTGGGTCCCGAACCACCATGAGCAACAGCTACTTAGTACTTGGAGAACCTAGAGAACTCTAAAGGTACTAAAGCTCATGCCTCAGAATATTAGGGAATGTAAAAGACACAGTTGGTGACAATTTCAAATTTTCGCAGTTGTTGAGAACCATCCCAAAGAAGTTTTTCCCTTCGGGATTTTGTCCACTTCCCACAGAGAAGTTGCCGCGACTGCAATGATCTCCATGTTTGGATATTTTGTTTAGAATCTCATGGAACGTATTCTGAGACAATTTGGAACTTGCACAAACGATTAAGGAATACTTCCAAGTTTTCTGTTCTTGTTGAAGTTTCATCTTTCGTCACGCTGAGTTTTTTCATCTCAATTTCACTGATTTAATTTTGAAGGTTGTTAAGAAAGTTGGATGGTGCACTACAAGATAATATCATATTTGCACAATCTTTGAGGTTAATCAGTCGTTTGGAAATCCTTCACCTGGAAGTGGTTGTTTTCTTGCGCTGAATTTTAACTGTATTTTCCCTAATTTTCCTCTATTTTATATTAGGGATTCAAAACGGTAATTTGGGTTGAGTGCAGGGTTATTCTATTTTGTGCAGGGAATGTGACTCATTCAAAATATGTTCAATTTTTTTATATTGTCTTGAGGAAGTTGAAATACGTATGGAGACAATTTTAATTTTGCTGAATCTCATTGCGCATTTCTAACCATTCCCTTGCTGCTGAGAGTGGTTTTCTTTTTTCTTCTTTTTTCTTTCTTTTTTCTTTTTATATTTGAATGTATTTCTAACCAAGCTATGGAATTTTAAATTGGAAGAAGTTGAATTTTCAGTTGAGAAAAATTAATAATGAAAAAAACTAACTCTTAGCAAATGGCAAAAACTAACCAGAAAGCCGAATTTTTTAACGAAATAATTAACATGCACGTGAATATCTCAATTTTCGACGAAATCTAATTTTCATGCAAATAATGCAATCTTTTAACCAAGTGGTTGGGATTTGAACTACGAAAGCAACATTTTTAAACAGTGATAGAATAGTTATATTTTCGGCCTTAAATATTTATTTTGAACCAAATATAAGAGTTTCTAATCAGATGAATGTACAGCTTTAATGAAAGATCTTTAATTTTATGATTTTAATTGTAACCGTAGAAAAAAAGTTTTGTAGAAAAATATTATCTTCCAAACGAAAAGATGATTTTCTATCCAACAAAGGATTTTTCAACAAAATCTGTGGAGTTTCAACAAAACAATTGAATTTTCAATTCAAACAGACAAACTTCAACCGAACTGTCAAATTTTGAAACACAACAAATCAATTTTCCACTAAAAACGAAACAGTTAAATTTTTAGTTGAAGAAATTAATTTTCAACTAAAATAATGAATCTTCATGCATAATGATGAATCTTCAACGGAAATAGATGCATTTTAAGCAAAAAGATCCATTTTTGACCATGAAGATCTTTTTGATACAAAAATGACAAATTTCCCACGAAGTACAAAATTTCTTAAAGAGAAAGTTTAATTGTCAAATTCAAAAATCAATGTTCATCTAATTACTTGAATTTTCACCAAAAAAATATGGATGGATTTCTAAAAAAGTGGCTACAATTTCAACCAGAGGTGAATCCAAAAATTTGGATTTTCAAAAAACCAGTTTAAATTTGAAACAAGTAGTTGATTTTTTAACTACCAAGGATGAATTCGCAATGAACAATGTGAACAATTTTTCTATTATAATCCAGAAATATTTCTTCATCGGGATACTACTTCTACTGTAAAAACTGCTTGAAGTACTTTCTTTATTTAAGATTAAAGAGTGGGGACTCAGAAGTTGCAAAAAATCTCGAAATGGAGGAAAGATTTTTAAAAATTTCTCTCTTCTGAATTCGAATTACGATTAGTTTGAAAAGTTTTCATTTCATAAGAAAAATTCCCTATTTCCTGCCTTTAAATAAAAACTATAATTATTTTTCGGAATTCCCTGTCCAAAGTCAGATACTATATGAGGGAAAGCAAATAAAATGTGATGAGCACATTTCGATTATCGAATGTAAGTTAGCTTAAAAAAATCCCATAGAGCAACAAATTAGCAAAACGTTTTTCTTATGATGAAAATTATAAAAATCCTCCTTCTCATGACGTAAAGATCTATTTAAATATTTTGAGAAAAAGATTTGAGGAACCTTACATTCTTCAAGACAAATGATACGACATCTTTTTGAATCATAAAAAAAAAACGGTCATTGCTCGTATTTTTTGGGTAGATTCTTTCATAGTCTAGCTCTCCTTTCTCTTTCTAATTTCACCTGCTACTGCTTGCTCTATGGTTCGCAACAATCCTAATCGAAGCACTCTTCATGTTTGAGTGCCGAAGAAATTGCAGAACAATAAGGATTCAGAATGTCACCGTTCAAAAGATACATAGCAGAGAAATTGTCCCTTTCTACGGAAATTCCAATATGACGCTTTACACGTACTTGAAGCGAATCATTCTACTCTATCTAGTATTTCACTGTAGGGGTGTTCGATTTCGATTCGATTCTTAAAAAAATCGATTTTTGTCGACCAAAAAATCGATTTTTGAATCGATTCTTCACTATTCGATTTTTTAGTGAATCGATTCTGTACCCCATGAATCGAATAACCGATTTTTTACCTTTTTGAATTCTTTATCAGTTATCACTTTGCTTTTACACATCACATTCTTTTTAAACCGTTACACCAAATAAAACTATATCTAGTTTTCAATTTTTGCACAGTCTAAACAATAATTAGGCAGCGGCATGCCATAATACGTTGCCGGGTTGTGCACTCTTGTATATGGACTCAAGATTTTAATCAATACAGGATCGACAAATTGGTACGTTTTGCATTGTAAATATTTATTGCATACGCATTTTTGTTTTATCTGAACTACGCTAATTTAATATGTCATGGTTTTGTTTTAATTTCATATCACGCAATTTGTAAGCGACCCGCTGAATCTCTGACCCCGTGATCTCAAAGACAATACCATCCAGGTTTTTGTCATCTTATGGAAAACCCAGCATTCCTCAGACTCAAAATAGTTTCTGTCACATAGACAAGGGTTCTCAACCAAAGGGGACTTTTATGTCTCACAGACAAGGGTTTCCGCTACCCTAGAGTTTGATGTCTCATAGACACCAGGGTTTTCCATCACCAGGGCCAGAAAAGTAGCAGTGCGACACCACCCCTCACTGCACACCCAATCCCAGTCGTCTGACAGGAAGCCAAATTAGATTTGAAATACGAAACAAAAATATTTGGTGGTTTTTGAAAAATTAGAACAAATGTACCCTCCGGAAGCTACGATCACAATTGCTCTACCAGAACAACTGATCCCGACGCAACTGGAGGGAATACGTTCTCTGCCGGGCTCCTTCCCACAACACCAGAAGGACACCAAAAACGGCAGGTTTTCTTTTTTTTTTTTTTAAATTATTTATTTATTTATTTATTTTAATTTAAACCACCTAGCCAATCAGGCAAACACATAATCGAATAATAATCCAAATTCAGAAAAAATGAAATTTTGAACTTCAATTTGAAAATATAAATTATTTACTATATATTCTTCAACTAAGAGAAACCCCTTACTCCTTCAAGATCGGGTACACCAACACAACTGACCAAGATTCCATGTACCTGCTTGAACAAAACAAAATCAACTTTCTCTTTTCCCTTTTATCTTCTATTCAG
>WSXT02129453.1:0-10742 GCA_011762715.2 Neuroterus valhalla
TTAGGTTCTGAAACATCATAATATAGGATGGCCGCTGGACCCAGAAACTGTGAAATGACCGTGAATTTTTTGAGACCGAGAAATAATAGTGAATTTATTCTTTGGCCGGGTATTTTAACAGTTTCTAGAAGAAAAATCTATCTAATCACTTTATACATCATAAATTGTATATCACAAGATATAAAATACAATTTAAACTGAGTTTGACTCCCAGCTTTTTTGCAAATGCCGAGATTAAGTGTCAATTTTTTAGTCGTGAAATCATTCAGTTTACAATGTGTGATTCTAAAATCTTGTACTATCGAAAATTTCCATTCAAGATCTTTATTTTTCAGACTACATTTCTCATTAGAAGAATTTTGAAGTGCCATTTTGGAGATGAATTTATGTAGGAAAAAGCTTCTAAGCTTCTTAGGATTTTGAGAGGTTGTAAGATAGTACAAAAATTATCTTAAGATTCTTGGTAAAATTTGAACTAAGTTTTTAATTTCGAAAAATTAATTTCAGCAAAATATTTAAGAATATTTCGGGATAAATAACAATTGAACCGTTATAAGTTTGAAAAAAAATGGGAATAAGTTCAAGAGATATTCAGAAGTTTTGACCAAGTTCAAAAATAATTTGAAACTTCAAAAGATGTCAACAATCTTAAAAAAAATGTAGACTTTTGAAAATTTCAAACAAAAAATGAAGACACTTTCCAAGCGTTTCGAAAGGATTGAGAATGATAAACAAATGTATTAATATTTCTCAAAAATATGAAAATGATTCTTCATTTTGGAAAATTAATTTCAAGAAAATATTTAGAGAGATTCTAAAAGATTTCAAAACTGTCGAAATGATAATCTAGAAGACTTTGAAGTTTTTCCTTTCAATTTTGCAAGATTTATTAAAATTTTAGGTACAATTTGAATCATTTCATGAGGTATCCAGAAATTTTGAAAAGAATTCTAAAATAATCAAAAATTTGTAAAGATTCCAAAAAAAAGGAAAAAAAATGTCGATTTTCAAATATCTCGGAATAAAATTTGATAGCTTTCAAAGTATTTCAAAAGGTTCCGAGATGATACATTTTTTTTATGTTACATAAAACTTGTTGATTTATTCTTCAATTCATGCCAATAAACTTTTAAGCGTGCACAGAGATATCTCAGTGGAAAATAATCTTTTTATAGTTCACAATTGACTTCGGAAATTTCATGAATAGTTTGAATTTGTCAATTACTAATATTTTTATATTTAGAAGCCACGCTTCGGGTCTTATGGTATAATTATACGATATGACACAAGGCGTGGCTTGTAAAAATAAAAATATCGTTCCTATTCAAACGGTTTTTATTTATATTCAGAACATTCATGAATAACATAATAATTTTATTTATAATGGAAGTTATAAGCAAAGAAATAACCTTAAAACTATTATTAACCTCCCCCTTGACAGTGGAAGGGGAAGGCTTATTATTGTGTGGCCCTCCCTGGAGCCATTATCTGGATCCGCGCCTGGATGTGGTTTTTCTATATTTGGAACAAATCATAATATGATATACTAGATTAGTGATTGGAACAAAATCGCATCGTTCATCATTATTTGCTTAGAAATTATAACGGTTAGATCTTGCTTAGAAAATTGAAATTGAAACAAATATATAGTTGACGGAAATCAGATCAAGAGAAGCTGTTTTGAAAATTGTTGAAGAACATATATCATCTAAAAAATAATAATAAGTAATAAAGTAATAAGTGGTTCATGAAAATATTTGTTTTCTTACCTTGAAGATCTAATTTATGTTTTTATTTGTTGTCTTTCACCATATTCTTTAGCTCTTTGTGCTCCGGTTTCGTTAGGTATCTTTTCTTCGTCTAATGGGTTTTTTTTACAATACTGATAACATTTGTGTGCAGTAGTTTTCAGTCGGAAAACGAAAAAGCAGAATTTTTACTTATGTTACTCAAGACAGCTAATTACGCTCTTACACCAACTTGTTGCTTGTTGTGCATGTCTTTATATTTTATAAGTTATAAAAAAGTAATGAGTAACTTTTGATTGTGAACCATCAAATGTACTCAACTATAATATTCCAAGATAATATTGTTTACTTCATATTTTCCAGTTTGTGGAGCTACTTCGCAAAAAATGCTGAATAAGATATTCATAAAAAATGTCTAATTATGCACATATGAGTAAAACGTAAATTACTGAAATTATGTAAACTTTAAATGATCAGAACCTCTATGTTTTCTGAACATCTCTGTTTACTGAAAAATATTCGATTCCGGCAAGAATCCCGTAGATAATCTAAAATTGTTAGAATTTGCAGATTTTCTAAAAGACCTTACTTCTCTTTTGAATATCTGATTTCGGCGAAAAATTCTTGGGATTTCCTATAATTGTTAAAATTTATTGATTTATTTAGAATCGTTTTTATATTTTCATGAGAATTTCTTCAGATAACTGAAAAATGCTCGATTCTGTAAATTTCTTGGAAGGTTTGATTCTTTCGGTGAAAAAATATTCAATTCCGGCGAGAGTTCTCTCGAATTACCTAAAATTCTTCAAATTTTTAAATTGAAAAAAGGACCATATTGTTCGCGTTAATCCAAAAAGAAAATTAACTTTTTACAAATTAGTTCAACTTGAAACCAAGTGATTGAATTTTCAATGGAAAATATGAATGGTGACTATTTTCAGGCATATTTGCATGAGAAAGTAACCTCTATGGTAAAGGTCAGTTGCTAGGTATTTCCGTTGGACCGCATTTTAACCAAAGGAAAATGAACAAATAAAAATATTCTTCTCGGTATTTTTGTTTAAAATGAAACAACCATGAAATAGAGGAATCCTCATTCCTTTTTAAAGGCAGATTACAAAATTACTTGCTTACACCACCATGTCCCAAAGAATTTATTAAAATTAACAGCATATCTCTAAAATCCCTCCAGACTTTGTACAATATTCCTTAATACTATGACTGCTCGCTCGCATTGCCTTGCCCTCCTCGCTTCGCCTCGCACGCATTTCCATACATTTCGCCAGCCTCGCATTGCCAAAATCTGCCTCCGCAGTTCCTACCTATTTATCATCTACTATGACTTATCTCCCCTCCTTATCTGCTATCTACTTTATTTACATCTTTCTTACATCTACTTCTTCTCCTCCTTACACATATATCTCCAATCCTCCTCCTTCTTTCTCTTCCACCCCGTCTTACCCAGCCCCCCTTCACCCATGCAATCGCCTTTTTCTTACCTCTTTCATGCAGTATTACCTTCATGTTTATTCCACTCCTTTCCACCTCCTCGCATTCTTCCACCCAGTCTTCCACCTTTGCATACTCTCCACACACAATTCACACATTCTCTTCTCCTCAGAAAGCCAGAATTCATGGAAACCCTCCATGCTTTAACATGTCAACCTTGCTATTATCTCCTAATCTCCTTTCTCTCTTTTCTCATACAAATATGGCTTCCTGGTTACTTCTCCTCACTTCATCCTTATGCAGACCTTTTTTTCAAAAATACCTTTCTCTTTCAACCTCCATCTTTCTATCTCCTCTCTTGTTCTCCTTCCACACCAACACTCCCTCACTAGCCTACTACTACTACTACTAGCCTACCTTATCACAAAATTTGCCCTACCTACTCTCTCTTTTATATGACCCATCACTCCTCCAATCTTCCTGAATAGGGAACCCAGGTACACAAACTCTTTCACCTCCTGCACCGCCGTCACCTTCCACTTCCAACCTCCTCCCTTATCCCTTCCAACCCCTCTCCTGAACACCATAACCATGGACTTTTCTGCATTCAACTCTAACCTTCTCCTATCTACGTGTCTTCTCAACCTCTGCATCATCTCCTTTAAGCCTTCCTCACTATTTGCTAACAACACTATGTCATCTGCATACTCGAGTGACCAAATCCTAACTCCCCCCCCCCTTCCCTCAGTCCCCCTACCACTCCTTTAACAAGCTTCCTCTCTATGTCAGCGATTAGGATCGCGAAAAGCGTTGAGTTAAGCATGCACCCCTGCCACAACCCCCTATCCATCCAGAAACCTTCCGAGATCCTGTCCCCCCTCTTACCCTATCCTTCGCCTCTCCAAACACCGTCCTTACTGATGGAAACGCTCCTTCGAGATCTATGAAAAACGCGTAAACTTTTGACCCTTTTTTCGCTATTTCCCTGTCCACGACGTGCTGCAAAATATAAATATTGTCGATAGTGCTCCTATCCGCTCTAAATCCCGCCTGCATCTTCGGCATTATACCTTTCTCCTAGACATCATTTCGTAGCCTCTCCGCCAGTACCATCGCGTATATTTTATACGCCGTACTCATCAATGTGATTACTCTATGATTTTCCTTCATTTCCTTGTCCCCTTTCTTATACAGTGGCAATATCGACCAAGCCTGCAGCCTCCAACCTCCTCAACTTCCTCATTTGTATCTCTATCTCCTCTTTATTCAACTCCATCCCCCCATCATCACTCGTTCTCTTACTTCCCGCATCTCTTTTTCGTTGTTCTCAGCCCCAAAATGACTCTTCAAAAAACTCTCTCCCTCTACCCCACCACGGTTTAACCATTCCTGATATTTCTCTATAGCCTCCCCCGTCATATCTCTCTCTCCCCATCGAAACTTCTTCTCCTTCCCTTCCGTCACCTTCCCTTCTTATCCACGAGCCTAATGGTTGATGGTCCGATTCTATCCTTCATTCTACTGCTAATCTCTCCATCTCATCCTACCCTTGCATATTCATGACCACATAGTCTATCACTGATGCCCCCACCTGACTCTTATACGTGTACTCTCCATGTTGATCCCCTGTGATTATACCATTCGTGACCACCCACCCTCTGTCCACCATCCAGTCTCCTGAAATATCCCCCTCCTTATTCATTACCATATCCTTTGACCTCCCTTCGAAACTTTTACCATCCATGTAGAGACTTCTTCCCCTCCTCATTGGAATCCCTACCCAGTACCACCATTTCCTCCTCTCTCTCGCCTGTAACATCTCCCAGCCTAACTCTAATCCTCATCGCTATTGTACACTGTCACAAACTTGCACGTCACCCCTCCTACCTTCAGAGCCCTCATTTCCACCCCCTGCCTCTCAGCACCACCGTGAATTTCGTTTGTAAAACCCTCCCTGATCCCTGTTTAATACCCCCACCAGCCCTACCTTTCTTCCTTCACCTGACCGCCTCTTGGAGCCTCCCCATAAACCCCCTTGGTAGCCTTAATTCTATCCTGCCCTACTCCTCGCCCTCTACCGACGTTTCTGCCAGTACAACAACAAATCCCTGCACAAACCTCCAAAAGTCCTCACCTTTCTTTTTTATCCCGGCTGCATCCCAAAGGATCACATTTATCACTCCATCGCGCTGCTGTTCCCGTACTCCCCTATTTCCTACGAAATAAGTTCCTCTGCACTTCTCTCAACGCCTCTTTCTCTTCATAACAAACCAGCATTTTCTCCTCTACTGTTATTTTCTGATATCCTATCTTCACCGCTCTCCCTCCACTTCCCTCCCTTCTAGCTCTGTCATTCAGGAGTCTCTGGGTTTCTCTCTCTTTCTACTTCAGATCGTGATGGACCTTTTTATGCCCAATCCTGATTTTACTTCCTATCACCGCCAACTTATCTTGCCAGTTCTCCAAATCCACCACTGCTGCTTCATTCCCCTTTTCCCCCTCTAGCCTTACTGTAGCCACCCTGCTCTGAAACTCCCCTATGCCTTGTAGCAGCGCTTTCACTCCCTTCCGTTCTTCTCCGCTTCTCAACTCTAGCCCTTTTATCACGATATTATTTCTTCTACCCTCCTTCTCTCTTCTCTACATTCTTAACTCGATTGCCCTTATTGTTCATCTCGTTTCCACCTATCTATCTAACCTACCCTCTACCTCCACGAAATTTTTGTTTGTCCTTTCCATCCATACCCTAATATCCTCTTCCATCTGGCTTATCTCATCTTGTTCTTTGTTTACCAACACGGCCACTGTTTCTGAACCTTTTACTTCCTGCCTAAGATCTTTCATCTTTTTTTCCCATTTCTCTTCCCGAATCCTTACGTTCTCCCTCATACCCTCAACTTTTTCCCTGAACACCCTGATTCCCGAGAATAGCAACCCTATCATCTTCTTCTCCAACTGCTCTCCTATTTTTGTAAGGGACCTGCGGTTCCTATCGCTTTTCTTGCTTTTCTTCCCTTCGCGCCCCCCCCCCCCCCCCTCCAGCCTATTTCCCTTTCTTCGCGCACCACTAAGCACCGAGCTATTTGACGAGTAGACTGCTTCCTTCCCGTCTGCCTTACTCTCAGCGCTCTCGTTGTCACCCTCAGCCTAGGTTTCTGCCTACTCTTCTATCGATAACTAAGAACCCTACACATGCGGTGACTGTCTACTGCATCCGACAGATGTCTTTGTACTCCGTTCCCTTCTCGTCAACCTAACCTCACTTTTCCCATTTCACGTAACTTTATCTCTCCTACACATCAAAATCTACTTCTTCTACCCTAAATTCACCTTTCGCACCCTTACTCACCACCTGAGCTTCTAACTTTGTCACCACCTCTCAACTAGCACACATTTTACGTCATTTTATGCTGTCTGGGTTATCTTCCATACCAATAGCTGTGGCGAAAATGATTTTTCCTAATTTTTGGTTATAGTTTTATATTATTGTAATGTATAAGATTTGAATAGAGTGACTACTTGACAATGAAGAGATGTATGGTTGTGTACAATCCTACAAAACTCAACGATTTTAATGCTTTTAGAGGGCGTTCATATGCGCTGCTTAAAAACAGTATTTTCAATTTATTCAAAGGTTACCAAGTAGGAGCTTTTGAGTACTCTCCATTTAGATGTGATAAAATGTCACTTCATTCAACGCAATCTTTTGAATATTTATTGTTTTCTATTCATTTTATCTAATCGAAGCTCTAATCAATTTCTATTCAGGAACGAAAGAAATCACCTCAAGTTTCAAGGAAATCTGCGAACATGAATAAATCTTAGAATAAATTTTGAAGACGTCCAAAAAATTTCTACTACTCTTGTAGGATAAATCCCTTCACTCCACAAGGAAAAATTTCTTCTTTATTTTATGAGTATTTAGCTGATTTTGAATCAGACTTTGTATAACAAATTTTGAAAACAAGAACCCTCTACCATAGTGTGATCTTCATTCACACTCGGTAAAATGTGCCATAGTGAAAATTGTTTAATTCCAAAACGTTTCGTCCTGGGCTGATTCACTGGACCCATCAGTAGGGCAATATGAACCACCCCTGCCTTAGACGCTAAAGGAATAAATTATGCTAAAATTAATTATTTCACAAAATATTGAATTGGTATCGAATTTTGTAGGCGATGAATTTTTTATTTTTATTTCAGTCCCGATCCGTGATCATTATGACTAATAAGATATGATAACTATATTTTTGAACTTATCAAATTTGAAATTATTTTATGTCAATAAAATTGAATTTTGGTCCCTACCCGTGATCGCGATGTCTTACATGATATTGTTTTAACATCAACTTTTTACATTCTTATCAGAGAAGGTATTAAATTTGTGTAAAATTCGACCCCCCCCCCCCCTTCCGTTTTTGTCAAATATCCACGTTTTGAGACCTCTTGAACCGATTTTCACGAATGTGTCTGCCTGTATATATGTCTGTCTGTCTGTTAGCACAATAACTTTTGAAAAACCCAATCTACTTGATTGGCCTTTGATACACTCTTTTAGGATTAGAAACTGAAGGGCAAGTCCGTAGACAAAATTAGAATTTTTTGGACAATCAGCACAAGTTTCGAAAAAAATAAATAGACACAAGTTCTTTACCAGAAACCGTTTCGGACAAATTTTGATCGACTGCGCAGCACGAGACATGAGATAAGAATGTATTCGTTGAAGACAGAGAAGCTTTAACAAAAGACAATTCACAATCATCAAATTAAAGTAGTCGACATTTCGCTTTCGAGTTTTGAAAGCTCTTTTCACAAATTTAAGGAAGTACAAAGACCGGAGGGCATAGCGCGAGGTAAATTCATAACCGAGCGCTGAGCGCAAGATGAGAATGTGCCTGCGCAGCGGGCAGATTTTTTTGTCTCCAAATGTTGATGCTTCAAGAATCGATTAATGACAAATACACTGCAACCTCAAACTGAATCCACCTAAACTCGCTCCTTCTTGGGAATGAGATCGTGGATGGCTCGTGGACGAGACAGTGCGGGGGGTTTGGAGAGGGGTGCTCTTCTCGCTCTATTCTCCGCTAGTGCCGTGCATTGAAAGTCGGCAGAAGTACCCTAGCATAGATTTTTGCAACTGCGCTACAGTTGGCGTCAGTTATTCGCGTGTATTCGTCCCTGACTGTTTACGTTTCAGTTCACTCGAACTGGTTCCAAGGCCGTCGATACCCAAGCCCCAAGCTGGATTAGGTTTGAGGTTCCAAAGTAAAAAGTATAGACCCTAATCTCAATATAAAAATTGTCTTTTCCATGATTTTTATACTAGGTCGAACAAAAAACGATTTCCGTAAAAATACCCGCAAAGATATCACCAAACAATAACATATGAAGTCCACGACTCTAAACTGGGCGGTCGGCTGACTTCTCTGGTCTCTACTACTGCCGGTTTCTGGACGCTAAGTAAGTGAAACAGTCGCACAGTAGTTCAGAAATAGGGAGAACTAATCAAAAGAAGAAAATGTTTATAAAATGGACTAAGGGCCAAACTTCCCTTCTCAGTAGTTTTTGGGGTCGCTGAATACGAATTCTGTGTCAAAAATTTCGAAAAAAAAGTGGCGGATCCAATATAGCGGACGTGTATGCTAAATACAATTTTCCAATCTTTCCCAATTGGCATAAGGAGGTTTTCAGGGTTGATAATTACGAATCCGGAGTCGGAATTTTCAAGAAAAAAATGGCGGATTGAATATGGTGGTCCACAGTGGTCCCTGATTCAGAAAAACTGATCAAAATGTGAATGCATTTTTGTATCCGCCACTTTATTTTTGTAAATTTTGACTTGAGATTTGTAATCAGCGACCCCCAAAACTCCCGAGTAAGAAAATTTGGCCCAGTTTATGAACATTTTCTACTTTTGGCCGGCTGTTCGGGATCCCGTACCACTGTGCACTGAAGCGAAATGTGCAACTTGCGCAGCTCGCAAGTTTTCAAACCTAGGGCGCGCATCCGCCAGATCTCGCGCTTCACGCTCGGTTATTCGTGTCTCGCATTCGGAATACTTCTGCTATTGTTCGTTTCAGTAATTATGCGAATTTGAAAGTGAATTGAACAAATCAATCTCTTTTAGATCCTAGTCAACCAATGCCACCTCATATTTTTTATTTATAATGTATAATTAGGTATAGATGAAGGTTAGATTTCTCAAAGCTCTGTTGGCCTTAAGATACACATTCTCATCGTCGCACTCGCGCTTCGCGCTCGACTTTTGACGGAAGTTTTTATATGTAAGTTTATTATCTAAGATACCTCCACAAGAGAAATCGAATTTGCTGTTTATTTAAAGAAACAAGTGTATCAAAGGCCGATTTGATCCGTCAATCTTTTCGTGAGTCAAGTGCGAAATCATAAGCGGCCCAATGTTGGCAAAGTATTGGCAAAGATGTTGCCGTAACTTGGCCGCCATTGCTGCGTCGTTACCGTAATAATATCTAAGGGCTGCACTTGGCGGCCAAGACTTGGCCGCCTTCACTCGCCTGTCACTGACATATAATACTGGCCCGAGATTTGCGTATTTTGATGGCCCATTACCAAAATTATATGTAGGGGCTGCACGTGGCGTCCAATACATGACCACCTTTACTTGCCCATCATTGGCTGTCAGTATTGGCTCAGTACTGCACGGAAGTGCATCGGCATGTAAAACAGGAATCAGAGAAAATGGGTTGAGAGGAGAATCTGAAGAATTTCAGAGAAATCTGCAGCACTGGTGTCTACATCGCTCATTTAACCATGCGTTTTTCAATCTTACTATTTCAATATAATATGCACAATATGTGAATATATATTACCTGAGAATCCATTGCTCTAGAACGTTGCCAGGTTTCCACGTTCGAGTACAATCTTCTGATTTTGAGAGGTTAAACAACCTCACGCGTTTCTGCACTATTTTATCGTTCGCAAACACTTATCGCGTGGACTTTTTAGTACCTATAGTTTTACCAAAGTTTCCAACCAATGACTTTCACAGCAAATAAAAAACCTCCAGTACGTTATTATAAAATCTGCACCGACGCGTTTAAAACAAATGAGCATTGGCACTATCAAACGAATATAATCGATACTTCGATGATTCGCGCGGCAAATTTGATTAACCAGTTCCAAATTGACATAGTAATAGTCTTTTCATTTTAAATATTTATTCTCAATAAATGAATAGTTTGCAGAATTTTGCAGTATCAGTGTGAGCCTTTATTAAATTATATCATGAGTATATATTCATTGTGAGGAGGTGAATACTTAAAATTATAAAAGCATTTTTCAAAGAAATGCGATAAACTGTGTAACGCTACTTTTTCAATCAAAAGGAATTGATTGATGGTCTCTTTAAATAGCACACTAAGGACCCTATCTGAATGAAATTAGGCTGAATGAAACACAGAATTTTTGGGCGCCAGTCCTTGCTTGGGATAGAGGCGAACCAATTAAACTGAAGTACGTGAGAAAAAGATACAGATAACCAGGAATCTATATTCCAAAAGGGAGCGG
>WSXT02129464.1:0-10741 GCA_011762715.2 Neuroterus valhalla
ACGAGATGTAAATATCAGTGACGAGTATTGTAACGAGAATGTGTTCCTTAAGGACAGTAGAGCCTTAAGTAAACTTAATATAAAAAAATTTTTATCATAAACGAAAAAAAAAAAAAAATCTTCATAGAAGTGGAGGTTTTCAGCAGTTTTGCAATATTTGCAATTTTCTGTATGCATTACACCGTAAACTGAATCAAACATGTGAGAAGCCGATCGCGTAGCACGAGGTAAATACATGATCGAGCGCGCTCAAACTTGCGAGCGAAGCGATCCGCGCGCGCAGCGCGCTATGAGAATGTGCCCGCGAAGCGGGCAGATTTTTTAAATTTTTGAATATTTTCTCATAGAACATACTGCTTGATAAAATATAATTCAATAATTTTAAGTATTTTCGAATATAGTAGTACATCTTGGTTATTGAATCAGATTTATTATAATAACTTTCAATTTTTTCAATAGGTTTTCAGTATAAGGGATTCTCATTGCAATTAACCAAATACTGATTAATAGTTTTCAATAATTTGTAGCATTTGACTTTAGATTGTTATGGAATTTTCAAAATAGAAATATCAGTTTTTTTCAACTATTAAATCATTTGTCGTTTGACCAAACTCATCGATTAAAATGTTATCAAATCAATTTGTTATTCCATTCGATATTGATACTTTTCAACAAGTTATTACAATATTTGATCGATTTGGTTGATAGTTTCAATATTAAGAGATGTACAATAAATTTAAATGAGTTGAATTATATTAGATATTCGATTTGTAATTCTTCAATGCTCTTACTACTCATCTTGCTTCCTTTTTTCTTCTTCAAATGGTATTTACATACTTTCAATTAACTGAAAAAAATGTATGCTAGCTAAAAATTAAATTTTATCTCTATTACACAAATAATTATATCTACAATATTGTATAAAATATTTCCTTCTCTTTCAAAATATACGTCCTACTTTAGTCACATATATTCATTCACAAGACATTTTTCTTAAAAGTACTAGTAATCATCGGAAATTAAAATTCCATAAATCATATTTGATCCATGAATATTATTTTTAATGTATCGAGATAAATATTAATTTTGATAACTATTCAATGCTATTTGAGAATAAGTAATTATTATTATTCAATACAAACTATTGAGCGGAAAGAATGATTTATTAGAATAGTTTTTATAACTTGCATTGAACGTGATTAAAAATAATAATTCATGACTCAGGTCACCTAATAAGCGTTTTCAAAAAACGTAAAATTTTACTCTTAGCATTCATTTCGATTCAATTTGATTGATTGAGATCGGAATATTGTAAGTCACAATATTGAAATTAACGACGTACAAACTCAAGTCATAATAATAAGCGTGATTGAAAATAATTTATTACTATACTACAAATATTAAAATCAGTTGCAAAAAATTTATTCGAGAATAACTCATGTTATTAAATATTCTTAAAACATAATAAAAAAATTGAATCATTTTGAATCGCGAAGCTGCATATGTAAACAAATTATTTATATTAAAACGTTATGGGAAGATAGTATACATTGAGTTCTATTGAATATGATACAATAAGGATATTTCCTATTAAACACTATTCAATGTTATTCCATATTAATTTTTTTTTAATCCATAAGAATCGATTAGATCAATTATGATCTAATCCATTTCAATCACTTTTAATCATTTTGCTTCGTGGTATACGTATGATTCATTCCAATACAACCCAATTGACTTTTGAAGGATTCAGATTCAGGATTCAAAATTATTACTCTATTCTCAATCATTTTTTAAACAACTTTTTCAGCAGGGTTGTCACCACGCTTTTAAAAAGCTATAACGATAAAAGAGATTTAAAAATATCATTGTATGATTCCAGTTTCTCTTGAAGAATTGGAAGCAAAGCCATTCTCCTTGTGTGGAAAGAAAAATATTGTAAAAATTTATAAATAAGAAATGTTGAAATTTGAGGAATACAAATCCTGTATAACATAAAACTGGAAGAGGTACTTATTCATCAAGTCAACCTACCGAAGTCCTAATGAAGTAATACACATTTTCAATTCTGATGTTTTTCTTTTACTTCTTATTATTAATTTATTTCCTAAATTTTTAATAAAGTTACCTTGTCCAATAAATAAGATTATTTAATTGAAAAAATATAATAATCATTCATATTTAAGAGGAAAACGATATCAAAGAAGAAAATCGGCATACAAAAAATTTTTTCCGATAGTAATAATAATTTCAGCACTTTGAAATAAATCGTTTTCGATCAGAAATTTGACGTAGAATACGATAAAAATACTAAGAAAAAAAAGGTCTCTAGATTACATAGAACAGGAGTTATGCATTTTTAAAAAACTAGTCTTCACTCAAATCCTCAAATTTCCAACCGTTCCTATTCCTCAAAAAATTGCATAATAGAAAAAGTCCTTAAATATGTATCTTCTCTTTTTTGATAAAGAACCCCTTAAAAAGTAATAGCTCAATCAAGAATGAGTCGGTCAATTTTCGTCCAAATTTGTACGATTTGTAAAAGAACGTCCCATTTACGAATGGTAAATATTATATTCACGTATTGATTTTCCAAGTTCCATAGCTATTTGCCGCGGAAATGTTCGATCGAATCCTAAGTGCCCAGGCAGAAAGCAATTTCATAAATATAAAATGGAAAAAAACTTTTCGCCCGTGTACATAAGATTCAGTTAGGCAGAAGCTATTCCTGTAAGTGACATATTCATGAAAACATACTCTCTAGATCTGTATCAAGGAAAGTAATCATTATGACGTCAGATTCTCGAGAGATAATGAAAATTTTTCTTCGTACAATGGTTATCTCTACAATGCTAAAAATTGAAGCCTATATGCGTGTGGTTATTTATAAACATTTTTTGTGAAACGATAATAATTCTGCTAGGAGAATTTTGGGCCATGAAGCTACATATTTCACTTTGCGACGAAATTGAGGACAAAAAATTGTGCAGAACACTGAAAAACTGCAATCTGAATATATACTTCAGTTTAGTTCAGGGTTTATTCAAGCCTTGGGACATTGTCCCCTAAGGCAATAAGAAATTTGTGTATTTCTGTATAGTCTATAGAAACACACAAAAGCTGCGCTTAAAATTCAGTGGGGAGAAACAGAATAATTTTCTCCGGAAAAGGGGTTTGGTCGGAATCATGTGGTCTGAAGGAATCACTTTCCAGAATGAATAAAAAAGTGCGACCAGCACTTTGTTTACGCGCAAGAATAGACCGCACACGAACTGGAACATTAATAGTTTTCATAATCATTTGAACAATTAAGTCAATATTCTCTCTTTCGAATAAATTTTACAACGATTTAAGTTATAGAATCGAGTGTTCAAATACGTTCAGCTGATTGAGAACTATGGGATGATCCAAATGTATATAATAAAAGGTTGCAAATAGGTTAACTCTAGTTTGCACCTTCATCAAATTGTTTCGATATACGTTTATCTAAGAGAGATATTTCTAAACTTTCAGTGTTACATCAAAATTTTGTTGATTAATTTCTAGAGGATATTCAATCCCAAAAAACTTTTTTCTTATCCAAAGAATATCCAAATTGCCTCTTCAAGCTTGATACAAAATATGTTGCATAACCATCACGGTGGAGGGAGAAGAGAGGTAGGGGGGGGGGGGGTATAAGAAGTCGGGAATGATTTCACATAATATGAAAATGCTTCCTTCGTTTTTCACCAAATAGCCCATTATCATTGCTTCAGTATATTTGGTGTCTCATCTATTAAATATTATGGAAACGAAATAATACAAGGAACATTATTTCAAATTTCTGGAATCAATTTTCTGTTACGTTACAGCATAAACTGTATTATACAGTATTTTCCAATGTGTATTGAAAGAATCAGAAATCTCCGGAATAGATTGCATTATTACAAAGTTATAAGATTGTGTCCTTTTCTTAGATATTTGTATACAAAATTTTTTTCATGAACTAACGTAGATGCATTCGTGAACGTCACCATTAGGTTAATTAAACCCTCAAATGCTTATACTTGTATTTGAAATACGATGTTGACATTCATGAAGGTCCTGACCGAATTAAGCAGGAATTTAAAAAAAGAAAACTTATTTGTAATATTTAACATGATATACAATCCAAGTGAATTCTTACTTATAATACCAACCCAAAACATGCAAACTTATAAGCAATCTTGTTGCTGTAGTGCCCGAATAAGTAATAAATTATATGAAATCGCACCTCACTTGATATCAAATTTTTTATCGTACACTGTGTGCTTGAAGGCTTCAAAATTTCGCCTGAAATAGATCCAAAATCTGCTAAACTAGAAAATTTCTATGTTGTTTGGACATCAAAAATTAGTTGAATTCCAAATCTTAGCTCCTTCCTTATCTATGACGAAGATTGAATTGGGTTTTTAAAATGTGAAGCTTCAACGTTTGCCGCGAAAAAGTAGCTTCAAGAAAAAATACCGATTTAACATTCTCCTAATGATACCGCTTTCACAAAGTTACCATTTCAATAAATTGGATACATGCTGAAATATATAATGTAAAATTGATGAAGATAAGAAATTACAATTTTGGTATCGTGAATTACCCTTGGTAATAAAATTCAAAGCAAAATAAACTACACAGAAATATTTTGGACCGCACCAACCAAGCAAGGTAAGGTACACATCGGTGGATTTCTCCCTGCAACACGGTTCAAATCTAAGTTTTTACTGTATATACATGAACCCGACGAATAAGAATCATAGAACTTTGAAAATGAAAAATTCACCATTGAGCCAAGGATTGTCCCTAAAATGTCCGCTAAGTATTTGTACGTCATGATTCTGCACACTTCTTGATTTTGGAAAAGACATTTACAAAAGACAAATACAAATTTGCCTGATGAAAAGAACATAGTATTGTCAAAGTAGTAAATTTTTTCAAGAAATAGGAAAAGGTATAAATTATGACTGTAAGATCCCTGAAGAAAGTTTATTGAAACTAGTTGAATAGTTTCCTGCCAGGAATGAAGAACAAGTCACCAGTTCTATTGTTAAAAGTAAATATAATTCCGCTACTAAGATGAATGAAAAGAGTCAAAGTTTAACTTTAGCGACCGGTGCGGTGGTCGCAGAAGAAAATTGATTGTTCATGATAATATTTAAAAATCAATATCCTCCAGTTAAATAATGTAGACGATTTCCGTGTTAAATTAGTAGCTTTTCGTATTCAAATGAGATATAGTTATAGAGAAAAGAAATATAGAAGGACATTGTACTGTCCGAGTTATGGCTGACGGAGGCCAAGGTTCTTTTAAGGTTATTTCAACTACTCTTTCTGAAAGTTATTCTCCCAAGTCAAATTTTGAAGATACAGAAAACAATGAGCTCAATTCAAATGATTCACATGAATGTGGAAGTAGATCACTATACTTTAAAGGTGGAAGTATTGGTAAAAAAAGTAAGCTTAGTAGTGTAGACGAATTGAAATTATTATGTATCGTTCCACAAATGAAAGAAGTCATCGAATGGACCAAAGGTGTCAAGTTCCAGTTCGTTCATTCTCGTTTTTACTCTATCATAAGAACCCTAAGCGAAAAAAAAAGAATAGGAAGAGAATCGAGCTTTGCCTGTAATGGGTTTTTCAAGTCCAAAGAAGAATCCGCTGCTGTGGAGGTTCGGTAAGGTCATTTATATTTTATGTTCCCGTTAGCATAATTAGAAATTTTAACTAATCTGAGAACTCAAAAACTCAAATCAGATATTGCCACTATTTTTGATAGAAATATGCATTGCTCATGTGGCGCAGGATCAAAAGCTGTGGAGCATTCTAGTTTGGCGATATATTATACCAAAAAAGTTCAAGATGTCGAACCTTTGAGGCAATAACAATTTCCCCCACTGCTCACCATTGCTTTTGTTTGTACGTAGAGTCAATCAATCAATCAATCATCATTCAATCATCGATCAACCATCAATCAATCAAATCGGCAATACCAAAATCTGGTAAATATAGATATATCTGCAACACTTGAGGAAAATGCGTTGTCTTTGTACAAATACGTCATTCCTGCGTGAATAAGGAAATTGGATAGTATATGCTGTAGGTGCTCAGGGAGTTTAAGACACGCCCTGCACCTATCGCTGGAAACCTCTTGACATAATATACTTCTACGGTATGCTAAGCCGAAAATCGCGCCGTCCTGACACGCGAAAATGAAACTCTCGGTTCCTGAATCGAGTCTAGGTGATTTCAGAAAAGCAAACGTTGACTCATGTGACAAGGATTGATCTTTTACAATTTTGTAAAAGCTTCCATGCATCACCTTGTCTCCATGTTGTTTCAAGAAGTTTCTCGTCTCCACTTTCTTCACCTGTGCTCTGAGAAGCGAGATATCTTGATGGAGAAATGCACTGTCCTCACTTTTGATGTTGAGTTCCAGGCCAAGGGTTTCAGCAGCCTTCTCCGCGGCTTTGTAAAGGAACGCTCCGTCCCCGTTCATTTATTGATTCCTGACCATTGCCTTGAGAGGATCTCTACCTTTTGCGATGATATGAACAGTACTGAGAATGATTCAGTTGTATAGGTATTCAAGATTAAGAAGTCCGCGTCCGCCTTTACGGCGTGTGATATATAAGCGCGGAACGGACGAGTCGATATGCAAGCTTTTCTTCATATGCATCATCTTGCGCGTAGTGGTATAAGGGCCCTGAGCTCGTTCTTCGTCCATGGAACCACTCCAAACGAATAAAGTAGAACTAGGGCGGCAAGCATGTTATTCGCAGATATCTTGTTCAACGACGACTTGTTGGACAACCAAATCCTCTGTGGCAGGTGTTTTTATCTGCTTTGGAGGACCTCCTTTACTGATGTTGTATCCTGGATGCGGCTCTCAGGCACACCCAGGTATTTGTAGGTCTTTGCAGCGCTAAGGTGTCTGATAGCACTTCGGTCGACACTTTAGTCTAAAATGAAGCCCAGAATTTTCTCTAAAGGACCGTACCGATTAGAAAGTTGGCCTGGAATTCCGTATTCATGGACATAAGTGTTGAGTACTACTGTAAGTTCATGAAGCTGGCATTGGAGCCCCGCGCGCATCATGGTACCTCTGTTGTGTCGTTTTTACGATGAGTAATAATACCTGTTAGTATATTTGATCGCTCCCCAAATTTCACAGGGTTGAAACTCATTGGTAAAATGCCCGTATTACGTTCGCTGATGAATTCCGAAAGAAAAATCGCTCTTTTTTTGAAAAATTGAATTCTCCCAAATCTTCTTCGTCAGATGCTCGAATCAATTTTCTTCAACTTAAGTAGTACCAGGACAGTTTTGACATTCTTCTATATAACAGGAATATGTCGCATTGGGGCAAACTGTCAACTTCAAACAATCGCGATGACTAACCAGAATTACGTTTGCGTTGTTTCTTACAGATTAGATTTTTTCCCTCTTTAACATCAACTAAACGTTCTTATGGTGCACACAAATATTTATAAAATCTGTGTGCCGCTGCTCCCTGCCAAAACGCAATGTTCTGGTCTAAGTTGTGTG
This sequence comes from Neuroterus valhalla, assembly GCA_011762715.2. Classification (NCBI taxonomy): domain Eukaryota; kingdom Metazoa; phylum Arthropoda; class Insecta; order Hymenoptera; family Cynipidae; genus Neuroterus; species Neuroterus valhalla. Next base: position 7,558 of record WSXT02129464.1, read on the forward strand.
AATTTCGTGAACCCTATTCTGATTCCATTATATTCCGACTAGAATCAAGCGTTCAGTTTATTCGAATTGCACAGTATCAATATTTTTTAAATCAGAACCTTTCTGTTACTAACTCGAACAGGCGCACAGTCATTCATCCCAGGCATTAATCGAGTAATTTCGTCACGCTTATAAAATCAAAAATATTCATGACAAACTTATTCGACCCCATCATTCATTCAATTACTCAATTTTCCGAAATTCATCAGCAAACGTAATACAGGCATTTCAATAATGACAGTTTCAACCCTGTGAAATGTGGAGAGCGATCAAATATAACAGCACATATCAATACTTATCGTGAAAAAGATACAATAGAGGAACCACTATGCGCGCGGGGCTCCAGTGCCAGAGTCATGAGCGTACCGTCGTACTAAACCCTCATTTCCATGAAAACAAAGTTCTAGGCCCTCTTTTCAATCTATATGGTCCTATAAAAAAAGTTCTGAGCCTCAAATTGAGATGGAAAAAAAGAGAAAAAACGTGTAGATTTTCGAAAAAAAACAGAAATATTTATGACCCCCATGGTCAATTTCATTTTCGAAAAACGCATACAACCATTTGAAAGGTCGTGAGTAATCTCATCGAAACTTTTGCTCACGAAATATTTTCAATCACCATTATAAGAGCTGAAAATACGAGAATAGACAATATCCGAGAAAATCTCAAAACTTTTACCCTCTCCTCCTCAGTGTATATAATTCCAAATGACGAAATTTTATGACCATTAACTACTCGTCGTTAGCACAACACTTGATCCAAGTTTGACTCAAATCGAACAACTTCGATGTACACGGGTATAACCTGAAGGTTTCGAACCAGTGGATGCGTCGCACCTTGAAGAGCATCGTTGCCAATTACAATAATTGTAACTGAATATTCTTTGCAGAAGCGCTAGAGCTGCTCCTCGAGGTCTCTACGCCTTTTCTTCTTCTCCATTTCTTCAGTTTCGACTTTATATTCACGCGGGGCCGATAACTCGATCACTGGCGAATTTCGCTTCTGTTTGTTAAGACGAACAATGTCAGGTTTCGTATGTTCAATAGAGACTTTGTTGAAAACAGGTAGTTTTAGTTAACCCGGTACTCCTCATTAACAATAATTGACTTTATCTATCCTGAAACGTTTGGCCGGGCAGAGTCTGGTCAACATAATGAGAGCGACAAAGATGTCACTAAAGGACTTTTGGGACCGCATTCTTTCTCTAGATATCCGTAGTTTCACAGCGAGAAGGACGTAAAAGTTTCTGTGCATAACCTCGCCTCATCTTGATGTGTGCTGAGGAAATTTTTTGCTCCTGCTTCCTTCACCTTTGCTCTCAAAAGCGAAGGATCCTAATGATGTAATGCACCGTCCTCATTGCTGATGTTAAGGTTTAGGACAAGGGTCTCAGCCGCCTGCTCCGCGGCTTCATCAACGAATGCTCTCCCCACAATCCTCCCGTGATTCCTGAACATTTCGAGAGGAAAGTCAAAATCGTTTGCGACGATGTAGGCTGTACGTGAAATTATTCCATCAAAAAGGCATTAAAGTTAAAGAAGTGCGATGTATCAAGCGCAGAACTGCCGAAATACTATGCAAGATTCTCCCCATATGCATGATCTTACACGTCGTGATGTCGAGGGCTTTGAGTTTGTTTTCTGTCCAAAGAGTTCATCCAAACAGATGGAGTAAAACTAGGACGACAAGCATGTAAGTAGCGGATATCTTGTTCTACGCCGACAGATTGACGATTGAATTCGTCAAAGAAGGTGTTTGTTTCTGCTTCGGAGAGCCTCCATTACTGACCTACACCTGCAATTGGTACACGCTTTAGTTGAATTCCCGTATTTCGCTCGATACAACGTTCATTCTGATTTCTCGTTTGTACTTCTTGACGATTCTTATAGCGATATAAGGATGCTCTTTTTCAGAAGCATAGATCTTCATGTTATTCACATGAAATATGTGACTGACCGCATATATTTGATCATGAGTGAGGCTCACGGTCACGATCTCTGCTGCAGAAGTACTTATGGAAGTCGCAAAGTGCGATGGAGAGTGGTAAAAATGTGATGCGGAAAGGAGAGTGCTCATTGCGTTACCCTGGAAGACATCTCTCCAAAAAGTGATGCTGTTGGTTGTCGCATGATGTTTTCCAGAAGTAACAGTTAATTTGGTCTTCCAAAGAGGCGTTGATCTCTCTATGCGTCTTACTTTATGTAAATAAACCTTCAAGCTTTTCAACAGTCAGATGACAAGTCTATGGGAAGTTGAATCAAAAGCTTTCTGGTAATAAATCCAAGTCATTGACGGATTCTGTTGGTGATTGGCTGCGTCTTTGCAGATGCTTCTGCTGATCACCATGTTCTCTACAGTCTGTTGTGCCCCTTTTTCCTCAACTGGTTCTTAAATCGCACTCCACACAGATGCAATTATCCGAACAGTCCTGTCATTGAGGAAAGATGTGAAGATCGTATACAGAAGGTTCAGCCAAGTTATTTGATCACACTACTTCTCTATACTGTCCACTGCGGAAAAGGCATCTCTGACTTCATATATTAAAATCCGGGCCAGATGTTGCTGTGTAGGAGTGTAAAAATTTAATCCTTTCTAATCTCGTAGCTACTTCCTACGATTAAAATATAATTTACGTATCTCGCCGCAAAACAATTAGTAACACATATGTAGCTTTTTATTTGGTGAATAACTTTAGTCTTCTTCTTCCTTTTTCAGCTTGTGTCGATTGATAAAAAATTGAATTTTTTTCATTCACAATGTGCTTTCCCGAGTAAAAATGGTTCGCTTTGGCTTCTACTCAATTTCGTCTTGAGTTCGACTTCAAGACGAGCATGTCTCGCTGCGTCTCAAAATTGAGTCGAGACATATAACTTCGTCTTGGTTTTATGGTCGTCTCAAGTCGAGGCTCGTCGAAAGTCGAAGCTCTTCTTGGCCCCATATAGTTGACAGATGTGTCGGATTAAAATTTATGAGTGAAAAAATTCCCAATTTTCGAAATTAGTCATTTTCAAGTTGAAAATTCAGAATTCGCGAATCTTCACGGGTTTAGCAGTAAGAAAATTGCTCTAAAAAGATTAAAATTGTCGTTTCTCATAAGGATATCCTAAACGGTAAGCAGTACGCAAAAACGGATAAAAATTTCGAA
>WSXT02129475.1:0-10741 GCA_011762715.2 Neuroterus valhalla
TATTATTATTATTATTATTATTATTATTATTATTATTATTATTATTATTATTATTATTATTATTATTATTATTATATGAAGAATTTCCAAACAATTAAGCTTGTATTGGTGGGTAAAAGGTACACTTTAGAAAAAATGCCTCATATGTCAAGAAGCATCATAGAATAGAGAAGTTTCACCTAATGATGTCATCACCTCATTTGCTGAAAAGTCATATCGGATATCAATTTAGATATTTTTTATTTTCACAGCAGCTGCAATTTTAATCTTAAACTTCTATGTAATTGCACAAGGACCTGAAGGGAAGGATGGTATTGGTGGCGGTTGGGATAGTAAAGGTGGCGGTGAGGGTGGCGTTAGGTGTGGTAAAGGTGGCCGTGAGGGTGGGAAAGGTGGTGTTAAGTGTCGTAAAACTGGTGGTGAGGGTGGCAAACCTGGCGGTGGGGGTGGTAAAGGTGGCGGTGGTGGAGGTGGTGGGGGTGGTATTTGCTAAGGAGACTGCTATCAAGCATGCATGGTGAGCATAGAAGATTTTCATATATATTTCTCACATCAAGAGCTTAATTTATATAAGGGACATGTATTTGATCTAAAAAATTGTATGCTTTCAGTGCGACGTTGGTCGCGACAGTTTTTTCACACCACATTGTAAGAGTAAGTTACACATATACACATATTTCCATTCCTCTAGAATAATGTAAAAGCATTCACCTTCTAACATATATGTATGGGTCGAAACGAGGAAACCGATTCAAGAACATAAAAAATCTATTTCGAGCTTTCAATGGCTACAATGTATATCTGCTATCGAATAAGCTTGGTCTCATATGACTGAGAATATTCTTTTACATGAATATTGATCTTTCTGTAAAGTGGTTTGCCTATGTTTTCTCGTGAAACTAGAAAGATGCTTTTAGGTCGATTTCTTTGTTCCAAGCCGCAGACACACATGCATATACAGGGTGTCCCAGGTCCACTCGTCGGGATCTATATAGTTGCATAAAAAATCGAAAATTTCTTCTTCAAAAAGGTTTCGATGTTTTATTTTACGAGTTAGCCAGCTTTATTTATTTATAACTCGCAAAACAAAACTTCAAAAACTGTTGGAAGGGGAATTTTCAATTTCTTCTTAGACTTTTCATGCAGCTAAATAGGTCAAAACAAGTGGATATGGGGCACGCAGTATATATACAATATATACGTAGGATACTAGGATTATAATTTGGTCAAACAACCACAGTAGCCCCCCACTCCTGTTAGCGGCCGCCATCTGGGAAATAAATTTTCAAAGGTTTTAGTGCAACAAAATACTCCTTTTTTTGTTTGAGAATGACTCCATTCGACAGTTTTGCCAGCCTTTTTTCATACAACCTGAATAGAACTTCCGGTTTTTTTCACCAAATAGAACTGCTTTGGTTTGTGTCCCCCTTGAAACCAAAAAAAAAAAAAACAAAGTAACTTTTTTCATCAGAGACACTCTTATACGGATGGACATTAAAATTTTCATATTTGAGTACTATTAGTGGATCCTTTTCATCAAAAAAAAAAAAATAGAGAAGAATCGACTCCAATATTCCTTCGAATTTTCTAAGATCTTATTTAATTATTCCACAGCTCCTCCTCCCACAGGCAAATAGTCATTGCAGGGATCAACCAACATCTCAGCGGATTTGTATGTATATATGAATACTAATTACGCTGACAGAGCTGATGCATACTGATTAAAAAATGCCTTATTATTTCAATAAACTTTAAAATATTATAGAATAACGTTTTTTATTGGACATTTGTATTTTTCACGTTTCCTAGTCCTATATAATAACCTTCATTGATAGGATTATATAATCTTGAATATGAGCTTTTAGATTTTTAGGAATCATTCAGTAGAATTATCTAGTAATTGGTAATATTCCATTATTTGAAAATGAAAAGGGTTTCATTCTTTTCCATCGATTTTTCTCTCAAGAAAGAAAAACTTCATGAGAGCTGATGTATCAAAAAGGTTTCATTTTTGTTATGCATGCAGCGTTTCTATTGTTATGGAAATTTTCATACTATTGTTTCACTATAATTTTTCGTCTTAAGATTATGATCAGCATTAAACATATGATGAACAGAGGACCTAACCAGAATAAAGAGATTATAGTATTATCTGCATATGAAGGCAAAGCCGAGAGTAATAATGAATAAAGAAGATTCCAACGAAATATAGTTCAATTCTCAATCATGAAAATGAATTTTCTACCAACAAGAAGAATAATAATTTACCAAAAATGCGCATTTTCAACAAAATGAATCATTTTCTTCAATATTGTATAATATGGTGGATCGAAAAACGCTTTTTTCCGTAATACAATTCTAACAGCGTGGAAAACTTGCACATAGGCGTCATTATGAAGGTAAACATTTTAAAAAAATTTTATTTCAAAATTTGAAATCGCGCAGAAGGCTTAAAGTTACCGAAAAAAGTCAAAATACCAGTAATTTTCAAAACTATAGAAAAATTGCAAACAAAAAACCTTTTCTGTTTTAATAGTTAAAATAAAGTTATCAAGAGTGTCCTTATTGCATACAAAAAATTATTAGACTCATTACTGTTTTACTGGATTTTTTCAAAGGCCTAAAGTTGCGGGTTGTTTTGTAAGGAAACGATATTTCATGATTTTCGACGATTTTTAAACATTTTTTTAAAACCCATATAAGTTGTATTTTTCATTTTTAATGATTTGCGATTTTTGTAAATTTTTGAAAATAACTGGTATGTTGTTCTTTTGGTAACTTCAGGCCTTCTGCGTGATTTCAAATTTTGCAAAAAATTTATTTTTTATTTTTTCCTTTTCAATGACGCCCATGCGCAAGTTTTCAGCGCTATTAGAATTGTATTGTAAAAAAAACGCGTTTTTCGATCCACCCTATTGTTCAACTTCAATCGTTTCAATCGTGTACAAAAAACTACAAAATTTGTCGACGTTTCGCGAACATTGAATTCACTCTACACACTAACTTCAAGAAACTATTAGAACTCCACCTTCTCTTATCTAAAACTCTCAGATATGACATTTTGTCCACATTGGACCGCATAACTTTCGACCAATCCGAACGGATGAAACATTTCTCTACCAAAAAACGTAAGACAAAATTTGACAAATTGCTTCCAGTATTGCAAACACCACTAACCAACAGTGTAAAAAATATCTCTAATCAACCTCTAAGTGATGAAATGGTTTTAGTTCTATTTAAAGGACATAACTTTGCTGGGGTGCCTCCTGCGATCCCGAAAGAAGAAATAATAAGCAATTTAGAGTCAATAATATATGACCTACCACCTGAAAGAGCAAATGACATTAGACGGAGGAAGGCCAACATCCTACGGCAAGCACGACTTTCCTCAAATTTGACCTGTTAACTGACGATACGTACAGAAAAGTGAAAAAAATCCCAATAAAACAATAGTCAATAAAACAAAAACCCTTATAAAGAACTTCAAACTCAACACAGATACAATAGCCAAACTGATTCCCACTAACTCTATTCCTCCAAGACTTTACGGACAACCAAAAATTCACAAGAGCAACATTCCACTCAGACCGATCGTTAGCGCAATCAACTCACCAACCTACAACCTAGCACGCTTCCTTACCAAAGGACTGAATCCTTTTACGGGAAATTCTATCACTCATGTTCAAAATTCCTCTGACTTCATCAAAAAGATACAACAGGTTCACATTGAACCTCAGGGCATCCTCGTGAGTTACGACGTAGTATCTCTCTTCACGAAAGTACCAATCCCTGATACAATCAATATTATCAAATCCTTTGCAAACTTTCTCTTTGATCTTGTACCTTTAATAGAACACTGTCTCGACAATACTTACTTCTCTTTAATAACCAATTCTATGAACAAACCTCAGGAGCAGCATTGGGATCCACAATTTCACCTGTAATAGCTAGCATCTTTATGGAACATCTGGAAACTAAAATCTTCAGCCAATCCGAACTCACACCAGAACTATGGTGCCGTTACGTTGACAATACGTTTGTAATCTGGAGACATGGACTGGACGAACTGCACAGATTTTCCGATTTGATCAATCAATTACATAAAAATATCCAGTTCACCATGGAAATTGAACATAACGGAAAATTGCCCTGCTTGGACGTTCTAGTTTACAAAAGATCTGACAACACGACAAAACAGTCAGTCATCAAATTGCTCGTTCACAGAGCTGTCTCCATTATAGACAAAGATAACTTACAAAAGAATTGCAAAAAGTTGAACAAACCCTCCTGCAAAACAATTACACAAAAAACGAATTGATAGAGCAATCAGAAAATACACTAGAAAACACAAGTTAACACAACCAACTAAAGGAAAAGAGAGGAAAGTCACCCATACGCTACCCTACATCCAAGGTATCACAGAACAAATAGGTAGAATTCTCAACAAACGCAACATCCAAACCATATTCAAACCACCTGCAAAAATAGGGCAACTTCTCAACAATCCAAAAGACAAAAAAGCACCATTCAGTGATCCAGGAGTATATAAAATCCCGTGCTTCTGTGGCAAAGTCTATATTGGAGAAACCGGTAGAGCGGTGAGCCAACGCATAAAGGAACACGAGAGTAAAGTCAGGCTGAAACATTTTACGCAATCAGCACTAGCTGAGCATTACATCGAAACAGGACACAGCATTTTATTTGACAAAGCAACCGTCATCGCGAAAACGAACAATATTTTCCCAAGAAGGCATACAGAAGCAATCGAAATCTTAAAACACCCGAATAATATGAATAGGAACAATGGATATAATAACAATCCTCGACCAATCACAGGCATCGTTGTGAGCATATATAATAACACCTCAACCTAAAAAATCTCAGTTTTGGGACAGTTCTGAAGATGCGAGCTACAACTTTCGCGAAACGTCGACAACTTTGTAGTTTTTTGTACACGATTGAAACCCGAAATACCTTATTTCATCAAGATGAAGCATTGGCCGAGAGTGCGTCAAATAATGCGCATTACATGCACAGATAATTTTGTTAAGCATCTTTTTGAGAACTGTTGACTAGAGTGAAGGAAACAAATCAAAATCTTCAAAAAAATTAATATAAATTTCAGGAATTCCAGATAACAAAGAACCATAGGTGCAACTTTTTTTCTTCGCTTTTCAGGAATGTATTACAATTTCGAATTTATAAAATGAGAATGTTAGGATACCATTTAAGAAAAGATTATCAGGAAGTTATTCTGAATTAACGTACACTTAAAAATAAGATTATTGAAGCTCAGAATGTTTCGAAATATATGATAAATTTGATATTTTACAGTGATTGTTTTCTTTCAGGAATACATTTTTGGTCAAAAAATATTTTTTTTTCTCTGAATAAGATTCCAATTGGAGCTGATACATTTTGTTTTCCATAATGAATAACTTCTCCAGAAAGCAATCATTATTCCAAACTCAACAATATTCGAACCTTAGAAGTATAAATGAGAAATTCAAAGTAATTTGACTATTATAACGTTCTGAAAAAAATGAGTTAAGTCAGCGGTGGAATTGGAAGAAAATCGAGTAGGAAGTATTTTGGAGATATCTCACTGCTGAAGCGAACCCTTGACGGTTCCAGAGAAAATTATTTTATGGCTGCAGATTAAAACATTTCGAAATAGGAACAGCATTGAAGAAAAGGTCAAACAGCATCAGCGAAGGGTATTTATTCTGAACCATGTAGATACTAAAGATTTATAATTGTGTCCGAGAGGATCGAAAGAATAAAGAAAGGGTATCAGATTTGACAACAGGAGGTTTTAGGAATTTGAGAGAAGGTTAAGATAGTCCTAATGCATCAAGGTAGGATCTTGGGTCGAAGGACAGTCTCGAGATTTAAAACTGTAGGTTCGAAGGATTTTTAGTAGGGTCAATGAGGTTTGGCAGCATGTCCTTATTCAGGGACGTAAGGTTTAAGAGATTTGAATGGAATTATCGGCAGAAGAAAGACTCAACCGCATCAGAGTAGGGTATCGAGTTCAAGAACTGTAGGTCCTGAAGATTAATGATGGACTCAACAAATCTTCACATCGTTAAAGAAGGACTTTGGGATTCCAAAATTGTTGGCTGAAAATATTTCGATGAAGTCAGCGATTCAAGGTAGTTCGAACAGCGTTGAATAAGGGTCTTGACCTTGATGTACGTAGGTTCTATGAACTCTAAAGATTCGAGATAGGCTGGAAGATATTTCACATTATAAAAAAAGGGTTTTTAATTAGAAGACTTGTTTCTGGAAATATTTTATTGAGATAAGCATAAAAAACACTCAGCAGCATTGAATGAGGGTCTTGAGTTGGACGACTGTAGCTTTTATAGATTTACGATAGGGTCAACAAGATTTACCAGCATCAAAGTAGGGCTTTTACATTCACAACTGTCGGTTCAAAGGGTTCTAAGTAGGCTCAAAGAGGTTTGGCAGCATCGAAGTAGTATTCTCATTCAGGGTTTAAAAGATTCAAATGGAATTATCATCAGAAAGGAAACTAAACCTCATCAAAGTAGGGTATCAAACTTAACAACTGTAGTTTCTAGAGATTTATGATGGAATCAGCAAATCTTTACATATTCAGAGTAGAACTTTTGGATTGCAAGATTGTAGGGCAAAAATATTCCGATGACATGAGCATTATTAGGTAGTTCGAGCAGCATTGAATTGAACTTTATGTACGTCAAGAAGTGCTAGATAGTATAGATGCAAAGGTACTGGTAGAAGAATTGAAGAGTATAGGAGGGGATGATGAAAAAAGGGACAAAATGGCGCTCGTGAAATTGAGAAATAGGGAAGATAAGAGGGAGGTTATGTTGAAGAAAAGGCAATTATATGGAAGTGAACAGAGAATAGAAGATGATTGGACACGGGAACAAAGGGATATGCAGTATAAGTTAAGGGAAATAGCGAAAGAAGAGAAGTGAAATGGAAAAGAAACGTGGGTGAAGTATTGGAAAATAAGAATACAAAAAATATGGTGGGATTGGGATGAGGAGTCAGAAAAGTTGGTTAGAAGTGCGGTGTCGGGGGACTGGAAGAGGAAAGATTAGAAAGGAGGGGAATAAGAAATAGTGGAAAGCGATAAGAAAAAAGAAAGGAAGAAAGGGAAGAATGGAAAATATGTTACTGGAATATAGCCGAATTGGAGAGAAAAGATAGAGAATTTCTGAGAAATTTATAACAGAAGCAGGTGGTAGTGATGATAGAAACGTTGCTAGATGAAAAAGGATAGGGAAGAGTAAAGGGAAGGATACCAAAAGGTTACAGTTGGCAGATTCAAAATGCAAGAAGGAGGGATAGGAAAGGCAGAGCAATGGGAGGAATGTTGATGGAAATAAGGAAGAAATATCTAGCAGAGAAGGATAGGAGGGTAATGAAGGAGGAAATCGAATGATTATTAGTAGAAGAGATAAAGATGGCAGGAGAGAGATGGAAGATAGTGGGAGTGTATGTGAACGGAGATAAGCAGGAGAAATCTATGGAGATAAGAGAGCTGATAGGAGAAAATGTAGAGGGGATAAGGCTTTTAATAGGAGAAGATTTCAATGCAAGAGCAGGAGATAAAGGAGGAAGGGAATGGTGAGAAGAGCGAAGAAGAAATTCCAAAGACAAGGCACTGAATGGAGGAGGGAAGAAATTGTTAAAGTGCTTAGAGGAAATGGGATGGTTTATCATAAACGGGAATATAGAGGGAGATGAGGAAGGTGAATATACACGTTTGGGAGGTGAAAAGGAAACGGCCATGGACTATGTGATAGTAGGCGACGAGGTAACAGAGAAGGTCAAGAAGCTTGAGGAAGGCGACTGTATAGATTCTGATCACTTTCCGCTAATACTGACGTTAAAGGGTGATAAAAGTATCAAAGGTACGGGCAAAAAGGAAGTAAAGATAAAAAAACAGGAAGAGGGGAATAATCGATAGAATGGAAAGGACAAGTAGAAGAGAAGCTAAAGGATGTGAAAATGGGGGAAGGAAATGTTAATGAAGAGATGAAAATAATGATAGGAGAAATAAAAAAACGTTAGAAGGAAACAAGTAAGGAAGAAGTTAGTGGGGGAGAGAACGGTGATGGATGGTATAAGAAATGCAAAGAGAAATAGAAGGAAGTGAAAAAGGAACTAAGGAGATGGAGGGAAGGAAAGAATAGCGAAGAGAAATATAGAAGAAAAAAAAATACATGGATATGTGTGATAAAAAGAAGGAGGAGAAAATAAGGGGTTTGAAAAGGTGGCGGAGAAAGCTAGAGCAGAAGAAGAGGTTTGGAAAGTAGTAAATAAAGAGAGAAAAAGGAGGAAGCGGGTAAACCAGGATATAGAGATCGTAGAATGGAAAAGGTATTTCATGGATCTGCCAGGAGGGTTAGAACATAGAGTGAGGGAGGATGGAAAAGAGGGAAGGGAAAGAGATGAGGAAGAGGATATAACAAGAGAAGAAATAATCAATTTTTTGAGAATGATGAAAGAGAAAAAAGCTCCAGGTCTGGATGAAATTCCAAATGAAGTATGGAAATATGGGAGGAAGGAACTGGAGGAATGGGCATAGATAATGCGCAATAGGGTATGGAGAGGAGAGGTTTGTCCAGAGATATGGAAAGAAGGGTTAGTGGTACCGATATTTAAAAGAGGCAAAGGACAGGAGGTCAAAGGTGTAGGGTAGACGCGCTTATGCCAACCTTATACAAGGTGTATGTAACGGTATTATCGGAGAGAATGAAGAAAGAAGTTGAGTAAGAAGTGATACTGCCACCAGATCAGACGGGGTTCAGAAAAGGAATGGGGGTGATGGACAACAGATAAGTTGTAAATTATATAGTAAATAGAAGGATTAAAAGGGGAAGGGAGGAATGGTAGCTATGTTCGTAGACCTAAAAGCGGCGTTCGATTCTTTGGACAGGGAAGAGATAGAAAAGGTTATGGTAAAAAATGGTATAAGAGAAGGTCTAATAAAGAGAGTTTCAGAAATATTCCGTGAGACAAAAAGCAGGGTGCAAGTAGTCGATCAAGTAGGCAATATTTTCTGGTTGATGAGAGGAGTAAGGCAAGGGTGTCCTCTGAGCACACTATTATTCAATATCTTGATCTCGGACTTGGAAGAAGCAATGAGCAGAAAAGGGTGGGGAGGGGTCAAGATGGAAAAAGTAAAGATAAATACACTGGAATACGCAGATGATATAGTAATGATGGCAGAGGATGAAGAGTGAATGGCGAGGCTACTTGCAGGGTTGGAGAGATATTCAGATGAGAAGAAATTGACATTGGATGTAGGAGAGAGGAAGATAATGAGGTTCAGAAAAGGAGGGGAAAGAAAAAAAATATGGACTGGAAGATGGAAGGTAGTGAAGACAGAAGAAGTAAAAGAGTTTGGATATTCGGGATACACCTTGCAAGCAAATGGAGATCATAGGGCACATATTAAAAAATAAATAAAAAAAGCAGCAGAGGTAATGAAGTAGGTATGGGGAAAAGGAAAAAGAAGATTCAAGAAAGATTGGAAAAGAAGAATGTAGTTGTTTGATACCCTCGTATGGCCAGTTTTAGGATATCGAGCAGAAATAAGGGGATGCGAGGAAAGGGAAGAGATGGAAAGGTTACAGGAACGATATGTGAGATGGACTCTAGGAGTAGATTGGAGGACACCTGGATATATGGTGAGAGAGGAAATGCAAAGAGATAAATTGAGTATCAGAGCATGGAAGAGGGCACGGAAATTCAAAGAAAAGCTGAGGGGAGAAAGAGAGGGGAGTTACCAAAAGAATGTCTGAGAGAGGTAGAAGAAAGAAGAGGGAGGGCGATAGAGTTAACGAAATGGGAAGAAGAAAGAAGGGAGTTCCTCACAGATAGGCATGTAGGAGAAGAAATTGGAGTAAACTTTGAAGAATTAGAAAAAAAAGATAAGGAAAGGCAATTAATAGAAAGATGTGGTAGGATGCTGGAATCAAAATACGATAAATGGTATAAGATAATAAAAAAGTAAGGACTGCCACAGTATTTGGAAAAGGGGTGGGGAGAAAAGAAATGGACAAGAATAGCAAGATTTAGATTGGGGAACGAGGTCAGGGAAGCGATGTATTGGGAGAAAGTAGAGAAAAGAAAGTGCAGAATATGTGAATGGGAAGAAGAAACATGGGAACATGTATGGGAAGGATGTATGAGAGGAATGGAAGATAGCGGAAGTTGGCAAGAGAACGTGGTGAGGATTCTGGGAGAGGAATGGCAGGGGGAGACGTGGATGAGGGAAATGGAGGAAGTTAGAGGAGCGAGTGAGATGCAGTGAAAGAAAAAAGAAACGCAAGTCAAACAGAAAAATAAGCTAGATAAAATTGTACAATAAGAATAAGTAGAATTAAGTAGAATAAGATGAAGCTGCGCTCTTTCTCTCTCGTTCGTGCACTAAAAACGCTAAAACCACTCAAACACTCGATCATTCGTCGTTCGCTTGCTCGCTTATTCATCGTTCAAAAATGATCTATTGCAAATGAGAAATATATTCATTTACAACATTTTCTATCAAAATTTGTAAAATGAAAAATTTTCAATCTGAAGGATTCTAATCTGGAACATGTATTGTATCTGGAAATTCCTCTTTTAAATTCGAATTAGAATTATTTTCTTGAGTTCCCCCTTTTATTATTATTATTATTTATCAGCATTTGGAACTCGAAAGTTCATTGCCTCATCTACCCGAGACCGCCACGCG
>WSXT02129486.1:0-24865 GCA_011762715.2 Neuroterus valhalla
ATTTAAAGTTCTTCGAAATCATTAGCGCATAAAAATTTCAAGGAATTCGAAAAGATTTCAAATTTTGAAAAAAAATTGTATTAATTCAAAGTGATTATAGGAAAAGTTAAGATGCGAGGGTTTTTTCAGCAGTTTCAAGATTTTTATCCACTTTAAGTTTATTCATTTTTCACTTTATCAATTTTACTTCACTTCAAAACTTTTCAAAACTTTGAAAAAATTCGCGTGATTTGAAGTTGATTGACGAAAAAATAACCTCAAGAAAAAACATGAAAAAACATAAGATTAGCGGCGCGAAAATATTCAAAGTAAATGTTACCCCCACTTTTGCTTCTACAGCAGAGCCACCTAACAGGAGATCGATAACTAAGAAAGTATACGCGATCACATGCGCCCATGGGAGTCGACCCAGCCTGCGAGCGAGTGGTCATAGTAATAAGGTATGGATGGATGATAATGTATAAAGGGTGGACGGATGGTAGAGTTAAGAATTTTATGTAAAGGAAAAAAAAAATTGTAAAACATGGTGGTGTAAGCAAGTCAATTTTTCAAGGCCAACAGGCTGAATAATACACGTTTATCGATCTATCTATATATTTTTTTTCTCATGTTTTTAAGGTTAGATATAACAGTTATTTGTCATATTCTGTGCAAAATGTAACGATTTTATCATTATTACGAAGATCCATACAACTCATAATGAAAATCGGAAGAAGGTTTGTTTACTAGGGCGGCGTAAAACGATCATATTGCTTCAAAAATCTTTGAAAATATTTCCTATGTACAGTTTTTGCTGATAAAGAATAATATAAAATTATAAATTGAAACAAAAGTTTTCCTAAAATTTAGAATTTTTTGATAATGACCAAAGAACAAGTTTTTTGGTTCGAGTGCACACATTTTGAAAAACCAATATGTCAAACCTGAAATTTGTTCACCTTAAATCAGAGAAATATGCTATGGTTTTGTTTTTTCGGGAAAAAAATTCTGAGTGATGTTTGAACAGATCAAAAAGTCTCAGTTATAAGTTCTTTTGAGTGATTTTGGCAACTAGCTGGAGCTTCAGAATTTTTCTTCAAAAGAAAAGAATCATGGCATATTTCTTAAATTTGAACTAATTGAGCAGGGAATTTTTTTCTAATTCATCATTTTTAATGACCAATCAATAGCGAAAGCAGTACATAAAAAGGAATCGCTACACTTTTTGAAGCAAAAAAAAAACAGGAGATGAAACCGATTCCAAAATTTTTTTATTTACTTTTGATTGACTACTTCGATTATCTTCACTCTGCTTTGCGAAAACAAAAATTTTTATGAATCTAAAGGAAAATGTTGAAATCGATCTTTCCAGTTATTTCACAGGATTTCAAAAGAAGCTCGTTAATCAATAGAGTTTTCTTTCAGTTTTTAACTTCGAACTTTTTAATGTAAAAACATTGTTTTCTGACATCTGTTGGGTACTGAGTATACTTCAATCAATATACAGACAACCTTTGATGAAAAATCTTTAACGTAAAACCTGACTTCTTAAGGTAATATCTCGTGAACTATTGGAGGTTAAACATTATTTCTCTTTCAATTCCAATTCAAACGTTGGAAGCTCTGAATGTAGGAAATTACTAAAACAATAATTTTTTCACCTAATTGGCCCAACGGCCATGCGATGCTCATAAAAAGCTCCTGTTCGATCACTAAAGTTGAGCAGCGTTGGGCGCAGCTAGTACTTGGATGGGCGATCGCCTAGGAATACTGTGTGCTGTTGGTATATTGCCGGGAAAATCTTGCCCTCCTGTGTATTCAACACAACCAATTATGACATTCTCATTACGCTCCGTCCCAAGACTGAGTGCGCCCACGGCACGCGGGTGTACTCGTTTGATGCATGCATTCCGACTTTATATTTTCTAACCGTCATAAATAGAGTAAGTTGAAACGAAAATTCAATCAGAATTGAAATTGATTCCTAATTTGATGATGAGAAAGGTTCTAAAAGCATCTGCGGCTTTGACGATTACAATCTCATTGCACACTCGCATTTCTCGCTCAACAATTAGAATGTACGGACCTAGGTATACTTCCACTGTGAATCTCGCAAAATAGATAAAATTGAATTTTTACACCATGTATCCCTTTTGGGGTTTTATATAACTAGATCTCCCTCTCCCACAGGATAGCGGCATGCATCAAACCCTGCCATTCAAATCCCTTTCCTTTAACATTTGGTAAGGGGAGTGGAAGACTGCAGGAAACCAAAACTTCTGAGCGCAGCCGAATACCGACAGTCAAACGTAGTAAAAACATGACTAAGCGAAAATACCAAACGTTTACCCATTCGACCGCTCACCGCGCGTCAAATCTCCCGCTGGACAGTAAGTAAACGTTGTGAAAACACGACTACGCGAGAAGGGTCACCCATCTGAGCGCTTACGGCGCCCGTCTATGCATAATTCATACTCTGATTCATACCCTAGAGAGAAGCCCCCCCCCCCCCAAAAAAAAAAGGTTTCCATTTCCCGAGTAATAACTGAAAAAACTGAATAAAATAGAATACATATAATTATTTTCCTGACTGCATAGTATATAGAGAGAATGTATCATTTTTTGATTGTTTGAACAAATCTAATTTTTTTGAACAATTAATTTAAAGAAAACATTTTTAAAATCGTATTTTCTGAATTACAAATAATAATGAATGATTCCGAGGAGTAGTGAATTTTACCAAAAGCTTCATGTTATTGTTTATACACTCAGTTCTTGTTTTTTTAATTCGAATCTCCTTCAAATTGAGTATGAATTATGACAGTCATAATAAAATTTGAAATATAAAAGTGCATTCGCTGAAAACTTCTCGGCGTAATATGTGGCTACGGAATACCAAGATGGAAATAACATCGTCCTAACATACGAAAATGAAACCTCATAACCTGTATAACCTTGTATTCATGTTTTTTTATGCAATGTTTAGCCTCTGCTTTCTTCATCTGTGCTTTAAGAAGTAAAGAGTCTTGATGGAGTAATAATTCTTACGGCATCGTCCTAACTTCTGATTTAAAGGTTCAAGCGAAGGGTATCAAGCCGCATACTCTGCGGTTTTGTTAAGGGACGCTCCTTCCCCACTCATTTCGTGATTCATGAATATTGCCAGGAAAGGATCTCATAGAACTTGACTAAGTTATGTTTTGTTTAGTGTCCCATGTTTGACATTCTTCATTTTTTATTAATGTTGACTCTATGCACTTGAAACAGGTAATGGCAAAAGAATTTGCAGTTTTTAGGTCAATGACTTCCACTAAATAATTTAAAACACACAACAGACCTGACCTAACTCCTTGCAGTCTCCATATTTTATAGCAATGATGTCCAAGGGCTTACTAGCTTCCGGGCAGTATGACTGAGGTTCGATCCCTGTGCCGGTTCTGACAGAATTTCTTCTATGTACTTTTACCGGAGCTTTGCTGGATCAGAACCCACCTCGAACTGTAGGTCAAGCCTTAAAACAGGCTATGAACTTCCCATGTGAGAGGCTCTATGTCGAGGAGACTATGCTTGAGGATCACCAGTCAACTTTGAGAAGACTCGAAAAAAAGTTACGATTTACTTGCAAAGAGGTGCCATGTGGAGGGGACTATCGTTCGGTGGTCGCTGATCGATTTCGAGTAATAGGAAGACTGACAGCTAGAAAGTGGTTAGGGCACATTTTGCTATGCAGAGGTTTGCATCTTTCACTGTGCCATGTGGTACGCGCCTAGCTTGGCTAGGAAGGCTGCCGAATGGAATAGTGGATGAGGCTCACTTTGCTGTGCAGAGAGGTCTGCGTTCTCCATTGTATCATGTAATATGACTGGCACACGAGAAGTACATTTTCAGAACGTTGGCAAAAAACAGATGCACCAAGATGTCTCAACCCCCGTCCACTTTAAATCGATCGAATGCATCAATCGTTATTCGGATGATCCCAAAAAGTTTAAGCGTAGTACACTTTTTTTACACATACAAGTTAAACCTTTGTTTACGCACCTTTTCCAGACATTGGAATTGGCCGATTCCGCACCGCATCGGTGGGCAGCGGCCAATATATTTTGGTAAGCGATTACCGGGGAGAAAAATGTTCCCTCATAGATTTTTTCCACTAACGCTATCTAGCGTTATAACTTGTTAGAAAGGTGACATCTTGTTGGGTAACGTTATTTTCGACCTCTGTAAATGCTGTTTAATCTCTGGTTTTGCACAGTAATTTGTAAAGACAATATTATTCGATACATGGAGCCTCTTGGATGAATGCTCACTGCTCGTGTAAAGGCCCATCACTGAAAGAGGCCGATCGTTATGCGTCAACCGAGAACCTCCGGTTGGCACGCAGTTTAAATGCTTAGATTTGATGTTTTATGCAATTCGTATGGTTCCCTGTCAGATCTTCTGGTCAGAAAAGTCAAAAGTCCAGCCAAAGGAGGATTTAAAAAAAAAATCGAGGATAGTAGCAGTTTTTATCACAGGCACGTTGGAGTTGGATGTATAAACATTATGTAAAAAATTCGACAACTGTTGATTCTAGGTTAAATACGGTTATGTTAAGAAATGTTAAAAGATGGAGTTGTATCGATTCTCAGTTGAAATAATATTTGTATTTTGATGGTACAATTACAAAAGAATTGAAATCAATTTGTCATCGAATCCAACGTTTTGGACTCTTTTACGGGCTCTCACCAGTTATTTATTTCTGCAAATAATGTACAACAATTTTTGGTTCGTGGGAATGAATAATTTCAAAGCAGAAAAAAATGTATGTGTATATGAATTGAAACGAAACGTGTTGGAAGAAGTTTTACCTCGAAAACGTTTCTTCAAGTGTTCCAAATCGTAAGCCAAAGTTAAGGTCATTTTTTATCGATAACTTTTAATTCGAATGATTTGATCGATTTTTTTTTGCTTAGGAAGTTGGACAAGCTCAAGTGCAAATTGCCCGACTTGTTTCCAAAGCGCTTTTCTGACTTTTTTCTCATTTTATCTTATTGGCAATTAAAATCGACAAATTTACAGATTGCCGGACTTTTTACCAAAACCATTAAAAATATGACTATGACAGTTAGGACCTTCTTTTGGCGCTAGAAAATTGTAAACATTTCTTAACATAACCAGATTTGACCTAGAACCAGCAGTTGCGGATTTTTATCGAAAAAACTCTTATTGTTCCACATTTTCAAGCATGGCGGCCGTTGCTCGAGGATGATTGTTGAGGACTTTTTACATAATTTTCATAAGGCTATACCCAAAAAGACTGATGAAAATTGCAAATATAACTACAATATTTTATCTGACACTAGAAATGCTTTTGTTTTTTATTCCCTTTTCTCCAAATGTTTTCAATTTATTCTTCAAAGTTAGACGATACATAAGTGTAAACTGAAATTATATTTAGTTGATAACACCGACCTACAACTGGAAATTTTTCTTGGATCTAGACATCTCACTTGATAATTTCGAAGGTTTTTGGCATAATGAAGCTAAATCCGTTGCTCGAAATACTCCATCACCTCAACCTCCTTTTTATATCTTGACACGAAAGTCCCACATTAGCCGTTTCTTATACAGTATTTGGATTATGAGCGAGAAGCAAAATTAGAATATTTGAGTTGACTATATAATGTTATCCGTACTAGTGTATTCGAGTGTCAGTATCAGTATTGTGAATGGTCGTAGTGTGAATTTATATCTCGTTAACTTCTATTTGCCAGGAATAACTGTAAGAGGAATCAGTACGAAGTGGACACTAGTATTATTTATTATTATTATACCATTAAGGGGGTCCTCCACCCTCGGAGGCCGAAACACACGGTGTTTTTTGGGAATTATTTGCGCAGAATGTAATAGATGAATTACCAAACTTTTTTTTTTATTCGAAAGATACATTTTTCTCCTTTTTGAAAATATTTTTATATCAATCTATAAATGACACCCGCGACCTTGAAACGCTATTGAAGACTCACCCCTCAAAATGGAGAAGGTGATTTTGTGGCAGCCGTTTGGAAAAACGCGTAGTCTGAAATCCGCAATGAGACATTCGTTATATTCTTAGGAACAAAATGAAATTTCAAAAATCGTACACGGGAAAACATAGCGGTACGTTTTCCGAAAATTTTGAGACCATATGAATCGGAATCAGACCAAATTTACTATAAAAAGCGTGACCACAAAGCCAAAAAACACTATTTTCGGGAAAACGGGTTTAAAGATAGAGTACGAAATAAAACTTGATTGTTATGTAACTCTCGCTCTAATCGTTCTCGGAAACGGGCGGAGACGGGGACCTTTCTTTTTCCAGAAACATGGGAAGGGATGTGATTTTCACCAAACCCTTTCTGTCACGTTTTCTCAGATAGCAGTAGATTGAAATAAAGTAAAAAAAAAATCGAATTTTCTTTTTTTGGAGGGTGGAGGACCCCCTTAAGCCAACTCCCTATCGGGGTAAGCGTAACTCGTCTGGTCCCAGCCTCGTTGTACTACTGGAAAATAGAGAATTGATATGGAAAGATTTGAAACTGGGATTGACATGAGGAATTTCGAGCAAGGGATGTCTATGAGAAAGAGGCAGGGATGGGCATTAGATCAGTCTTAGAATTCATTGCGTGTTTTTGCATACATAAAAAAACTGATTTCATTTTTAATCTAAACCTTTCAATCCAAAAGTTTTGCTTGAGACGCGGCATTTTCAGTGAACATAGGCTTTAATTGAATTGTTAAGCAGAATGGAAATACGCGAGGCTACTTCGGCAACATGAGGTCCAGGTCTCGCTATCGTAAGAACCGAATAATGCGGAAAGAGACTGGTTTTTAAAGCAAATATTCTGTCGCATTTTTTTGTCAGTACTAATATTGGATACGAGTATTATGATAACCTTTCTGACCCCATTGTTGCCACTTTTTCAATGCAAATTGGAAAGAAGATACTTTTGACACAACAACAAAAATTTTGTACGCTGATGGATTAGCATTTTTTAGGAAATTAAAATTGATTTTAATACTCTTGCACTAGTTCCTACGATTCACTGAACTTTTAGCCTCAAATTCGTCTATTAATTAATCCATTTGATTTCAATCGAAAATATATTTTACATGTATCCATGGGAATGGTCATTTGTTAAACGATGAATAAATTGTTGTAGGTTCGATTCGGGTCTCAAGTAGTTTTCATGCTTTTAGGTTGCGAGCACTATTAGTGATAATTGGATGTTGGATACAATACAGTTTCGAGCTTGTGCAATTTGCATAATATATCAATAAATAATCACTGTATAAATGTAAAAATTTTTGTGATAATTAACCGGAAAAGCTTGAAATGTAAGCTTGTTAAACGATTCATTAATATTATGACTTCAATAGTTTTTCTATCCAACTCGTGCTGGTTAACCCTAACTCATAAAAGGTTAAATAGTTATCAAGTCATTTCCTTCGAGTCGGATACAGGAGTGTGGAGAAAAAACAATTTTTCAAAACAAGGAGATTGGGCAATGAAGCGAGTTCGCAAAGATCGCGAAGGCAAAACTGTCAAAAAACCATCATGGCGTCGACAGGTGTTTTGCTCGACCCCAACACGCGGTGTCCTGTTCCTGGATCAGGTTTTGGATCATTCGTGGAGTGAATTTATTATCATAATTATAAAAAAATTTTTGGTATCAGTGCTCAACTCTGTTATGAATCTGGAACAGTTCTGAAATGCTCGAAAGTTCAGTGGAGAAGGAAAATCAGAGTGAGACATCGGATAACCCACTTTTATCATTACATGGAACCCATCATACTTATCTCAGTGACGGCACAGTTTATTCTTTGAAGAGATAAATCGATCAGGGTTCCTAAGTTTTTTGGAAATTATTGATCCAAATTATCAAAGGGTTAAGGCTCTAAATTACGGCGATGAAGGCACGATGATATGTAGGTACCACGAAAAGGTTGGCTCAGGCACTACTCTTACAAAAGTTGGGTATACTTCAACCGGTATGTATGCAGGCTTTGGTCTTATTTCATTCAACGCCTCACCCTCTACCTGTAAGACTGACGGAAGGAGTTAAAAAGGAACTAGAAGAGAATTCGTTAACAAACCCTGATCCATTTAGCTTAGGAGCTATAGGTATCATTCTAGGAGCATTTACATTTGGACCCTGCCTTTTACCAGGGCTCAAACAATGTACACGTCAGGCTCTTTTACAGTGCAAGATACCATCTTTGGACGGATTCTTTATGGGCCAGTTCTCAAATTGACCACCAGCTGTTCTTTACCGATAACACTGCATCAAAGCATAACTGAGGAAGTCGTTCATGAGAACTTGCTTGGATTCTGCGAGATAGAGGAAGAAAACTGCATCTAGATCTTTTCTGACTGCTGATGAGATGAGTTGCGAAGAACATTTCGTTCCGACTTATCATCGTTCACAATCCGGAAGGTAAACGGTAAGATTGCCCTTTAGGAATCGCCCTCCGATAGATACAGGTAATTCCTCGAATAGAGCAAATTTACTTTTGAAGATGGTACATGCTCGTTTGCTCGAGGATTCTGCTTTGTATCCTGTATACGCTGATTTTCAACCGAATATGAACAGATAGGTCATATGAAACACGTTCAAGTGTTTTCTGAAGTTGATACACCTCAAACAATTTATTTGCCTCATCATCCTATCGTTAAAGATAATAGTTCTTCTAGTAGTTCAAGAGTAGGAAAATATTTGGCTGAATCTGATTGATCCTCGTGACAGGATGGTTCAGCGTATAGTTTGGTATTCTTCTAAACAAAATGTTAAGGCTTGGGATCAGAATACAGTTACGTGTGGCACTGCTTGTGCTCCTCACATCGCTAATAGCGTCATCAAACAGTTACCAGCAGATGAAGGCTCTAATTTTCCTGCAGGCTAATTAGTTTTGAAAAATAATGTTCACGACAATTTAGAACGCGAGCCATTCGTTAATTCGAAAAGGGTTGTTTTCATTTGAGGGAATGGGCAAGTAGTCAAGAGTTATTATCGAAGTGTCGTTCAGGAACGCATGGGGGAGACTTTGAGTTTCTTGCAGATGAGGAAATAAAACTAGCAGTTTCAGGCTTGCAATGGAATTACGTATACGATGTTTTCCAATTAAAAGTAGAGTTCTGACCTATATATTCTCTGATGAAGTGTTTGATTCTCCCTGAAATTGCAAAGCTCTATGATTCCATTAGCTGGTTATCTCCAGTAGTAAGAATCGCTAAGTATTTAATGCAACATCTATGGTTTCTAGAACTGCCGTGGGATGAGCTATCAAGGAGCGTTCACATATTACTTACAGTTTTTAAGCTTCTCTCCCCTTCGTGACAATTTTCTATCGTAAGTGTATGCAACTTTCAAGATAAGCGTAACAAAAATCCGACCTCTTCCCCTCGTTTGATTTGATGTAGTATGTAAACGTTCCCTTACCTTAAGATTTGGAGGATTGTTGGTCCAAATATCATAAAGGTTTCACCCAAGTTTAGGCAATCCCGATACCGCAAGAGACTGGGAAAAAAACTGATAATTTCGATTGCGAACTGCATAGCTCTTCCGAAGCTTCGGGCAGAGCTCATGTTACAGTCGTATATCTCCGATTTAACCAGGGGGCGTCAACTTTACTGACTACTAAGTCAAGGACGACTCCTCTCCTACCTCTAACCATACCGAAACTCGAATTTTGCGGAGCTTAATCATTAGCCAAGATACTACATTTTTAATCTTAGGACTGGGCTTTGAAAATATCGTACTGTACTGCAACACTGATGCCTCAAAGATTTGAGCTTGGCTTACCAAGTATCCATGGGATTGGCGTACTTTTGTATCTAATCGAGTAGCTTAAATTCATGAGCTTATTCCAAACGCTAAGTGGAGATATGTTCTCAATAAGGATGATCCCGCTGATTCTATTTCCAGGGGTCTCTTCCCAGAAGAGTTGAAGACTCATCCCTTATGATGTCATTGCTCACAGTGGCAGGCCACATTCTGCAAGTTAGCCAAAATTGCATCCTGTTCCATCTCCATATGTTGACCTTGAGTGGAGTAAGATAGCCACTCATCATACAATGCAGCAAGCTGATAAACCCTCCGATTTAGCTGCTAGGCTATCGTCTTGGCCAAAATTGCTTAGAGTAACGGCTTATTGTACTCAATTTCTCACGGTCTTTTTGATCAAGGTTGGCAGGTTATCGAGGTGTTATTTCCAACATGACACATAAACTCTCTCATCAGATGAGATTAGGCAAGCTTCCTTATATTGGGTGCGGCGAATTCAAACATAGTCCTTTGAACCTGAGTTTTTCGCTCTTCAACATAACAATAGAATAAAATTAAGTTCGCCGTTTGAAAAAATGCACCTATTTTTAGATACATCTAGTGCACTGCGTTTGGGGGAACGTTCAGATAATGCTCCAATCAAGTACGATGAAAAGCATCCTACTATCCTATCACATCATAGAATATGTGCGCTCATCGTTCATCACGCTCACACTAGATCATTGCATGTCGGAACACAATTTACTCCACTTATACACATCAGATATTTTGCATTTTGGGAACTCCATTCTACTATCAAGTGCCAAGTTCAAATTAATTATACATAATGGGCACAAGAAACACTATTTTGTCAAGATATGTGAAAAACGCTAACGTGATGGATCATTTTCAGCTTTAAATTCCGCTTTGAGGTACCAAAATCTTTCGGAATCACCTAATCGGATCTCTGGATTTAAAATTAGGCAGTCATGTGTAATATTGAAGCCTATAATGATTTTGAAAAAAATATGCATGACTCAGAATATATATTTTTCTAACACCTACACTGAGAGAACAAAGGAGTACATATAGTACCATAGAGATGTACGCGTAGCCGGAACCGTGCAGTAGCAGCGCCAACTGTATACGTACTGCGGCTGTACCAAGCGAAAGGGACAGTGGGCGCCCCACACGAGACGGCTATTGCCCCGCTATAGTTCACAACTACTCCAAACTCTGTGGTAGCGCTGCTACCTCGGGAATGGAAGGGATTACGTGTAATACCATTAATAGGCTTTCCAACAAGGTTCTCCACTTTGCCCACGAGTATTTCAACGCCATTTTTATGAAGTGATCCTTTCCGGAATCCTCTAGGGATACATTCGTACATTTTATACTGAAATCCAGTGGAAAAGAATTCCGCCCGATTTCTCTCATCTCTACGTTCTGTGAAATTTTCAAGAGACAGATCCAGAAGATACTGTATTTTCTTGCTGAGCATAACAATAAGGTTCCTGACTTCTAAGGTTGGCTTCAGAAGGGGCAAATTCTTCATGCATTCTGTAACATCGCGAGCACCCTTTTGCTCGCCTTATAGGTTACCGAACTGCTTCCGCGCGTCACCTCAGATTATAGAACGGATTCGCTTGCACTCACGCTCGCTTGGATATCAGCGAAAGGCCTTCGCTCCGCCCGCCGGTGCGACTTCGATTTTCGGGCGGCCTTGTACTGTCTCTATGGAAAGACTAGCAGCTGTGGAGTTGTTTCGAGGACTTGATCTCAAGTTGCGACTGGGGTGACGAACTCAGGGACGAATAACATCTGTATTATCAGTGTCAACCACTTCCAGCGGGCCATCCCGCCTTGCTCGATTAGGTCAGCCTAGGCTTCCCCCCGGAACTGGTTTATATCAAGAATTTTATACGTAACCCTACGGTTAAGTCAATGGACAAGCTGCAAATGTTTCGCACGTGCATCATAGTCTAAGAATTTTCATTATTACTTTAATATACTTCGACTTGAGTAATGCACAGCGAAAGTAACCTATCCTCTCCCCTCTTTAGTGAATATAGTCTGAATGGGCTGCCTTTAACGGATTTTCATCACGAGCTTACTTGACAGGTAACAGGACATGGATATTAACCATCTAATACCTGGTTTTTTGTTTCTACTACCTGGTCTCTCAAGGACTGAACCGAAACAAAGAGTTAACTTAGGAAATTTCATATGCACATAATGAATGGCTTCAAGGCAAAAGAAATCGACGACTCTAGGCATTCATTCCAAGAGTTGCCAGCTTGTGATATACTTAGGATTTTGTTGCGGATACCAGATAAGCCTTAACATTTCAAAATATAATTTAGGACTTTAGGTTTGACTTCATAGATAAAAGGCCAGAAATAGAGAAGGAGTAAGGAGATGAATAAGGAGAAGTTGCACTGAAAAAATACTTCCCACAAAACATAGTAGGCATTGAAGGTCTAGTGGAACTGGAAAAGTGTCAAATGCGAAATTTTTTATACACCCCTAAAATCTTGTTTTATGGTTAAGAACCTGTTGCATATATAAATAATTGCACGCCTACATAGTCAAAACAAAAATCAAAGCGCACGAAGTTAACTTGAAAATTGAAAAAATAAGGAAAAATGTTTTGTCTTCAAAGGTTAAGAACATTTGACATCAAAAATTGATTCTTTATTCAAATATTGTCTCGAAAAAGAACTTAGTTTTAGTTTCCGTGACATTTTCCATTTTCAGATCGTTTTAAATGAAAGTTGCACTCAAATCAGTCAGATCACACTAAATTTGACGTCATTGTGTTCTAAAAGGCACCATTTTATTGCATTTTATTGGACATTACATTCCCCGGGCAGAACTTGTGCCTGTTGCAAACCATGTGAAAAATTTCTTCATAGGAAAAAAGTACACCAATTTTACAACACAATTACAAAACATTGTATGTCCTACCTTTGATATTTCTTGGAATATTAACATTTAGTTTCTTAGAATTTCACTGAAATATACCTAAGAATTCCAATAAAGAAGAAGGATAAATGAATAGAAAAAGACTTCTTAAAAAGCGGCTTAACATTTTTTTTCTTTCCATTTGTGGCTCCAAATAATCGGGAGGCATACCCAAAATATATCCAGAAAAAGACTGGGATGGGCAAGCACTTTTTAATCCAAACTGGTGCAACCTATCATTGTGTAGTAATAAACGCGTGGTAACCCGCAAATACCTACAGTATTATACGCTCCCAACCCTGCGATTGCCTCATGAGCCGCCCTACTCAGATTCAGGTTTACCGAATTTTTTCATATTAATTTTAATTCAATTTTCCCAACTAATGCCATCAAGTTTTCAGTACTCTTTTAAATTCACAAGAAAAATAATATATTGAAAAATATCCAACAGCCTTATTTAATTAGAATAGAGGAAACGTGTCCACAGATATTTGGCGTACACAGATAATCAATAGGACCATCTCATAAACTATTTAATGAACTATGTCTTAATCACTTAATATCTTTAATTTTTTTATACTAACGTCTTCTGAAAAAATTATATCCAATTACTTTTCGTATTATTTAGAAAATTACTTCATTCTATATTCTGTATTTAAAATAATAAACCCACATTTGGTAAAGTTTCAGGGTTCACAGAGAGTCGAGAGGAGAATTCTTCCTCAAATATTGAGGTTAATGCTGTCTAAATGCATAAGGAAATTTTCTATCCTGACATTGTGACGTTGTGCATGTTGGCACAAAAATATCGCGCGTACTATAATGTATACAGTAACCTTACCTTTTTTTCATCTGGTAACACTGAAATCTATGTTTGTTACAAAAGCAATGTTCCGCAGGTACATTTCGTGCGTTTTTGAGTCAGTCCAATATTACATATTTCTAAGTATATATAAAATAGTTCAAGTTCAATGAAAGTTTTCGTAAAGTATAAACCAAATAAAAAAATATATCAATGACTAAAACTATCTAAAAAGCTTTATTCATTGAATTCAACGGGTGACTATCTGTCTGCACTCAAGGGTACATAGGGAATCAAATGTCATGGTCTTATAAATTGTTAATTTTTTCTTGAATACTTACGTGAAAAGTTTTGATGTTCCCATTTTTGAATAAGTAAAGAATTAGATCTTATATACATGCCTGAAACTTTTCAGGTTAGATTTGAAATAAACATTTATACGAGTTTCAATTTTTCTGACTCTCTGTGGGCACCTTATCCCTATGTTTTAGCTTATTTAATATGCTCTAATACAGTATGATTAGGTTAGGTTTCCTCTATTCTGATAATTTCCCGACTTTATTTAGTAGACTCTCTACTACAACTGCAATTAAATAAATAATACTTCAAATTAAAAGATATTTCAAAATCTACACCTTTGAGTAAAAATATGGGAAGCAAGTAATAAATTTTAAAAAATAGGAAAAATAGGGAATAAACTGTTAGGTTCGAAGAGTTAAGTCTTGAGTTGATTTTACTTACCGTTGGTGCTATAACATTATTCGAGGACTTATCGCTGGCTCTTTTAGGTTCAAGACCCAACTGCACGAACAGTTCCAGAAGACGGAGGAGTAAATCATCTAATTCAGGTTCTCCCTGCATGTTCGCTGCTATGTTAGCAAGAGCGTTAGTAACTGCAGAAGAGACGTGTAAATATTTTTGGCGGTCATCTGTTGGTACGAGTGGCATCCAGAACATTCGCATAATTTCCTCGTAAACCTACAAAGTTAAGAATCATATTATGAAAAATATTTCAAATACAATTTTCAGGGATGCGTTAAGTTATTTGATTCAAAATTTTGTATGAGATTGTGAACAAACCTGGGATACTGATTCTCTCTCGCTTCCTTCTCCAGTTCCACATTTGGCAATAAGCATACAACCCAGCTGGTTAACAATAAGTGCATCCAAAGAACTCTGTTTTCGACAGAAAC
Organism: Neuroterus valhalla; assembly: GCA_011762715.2. Lineage (NCBI taxonomy): Eukaryota > Metazoa > Arthropoda > Insecta > Hymenoptera > Cynipidae > Neuroterus > Neuroterus valhalla. The sequence goes on from WSXT02129486.1 coordinate 14,721, forward strand.
GCTGTTGAAAGAATTGCAATATTGTTCGCGTAGTCTTTGGCTTATCTTTTAGACCAACAGCTACGTGTCCTAACATAATTACGATGTTTGTAGAGATCAGCTCATTTGTCAGTCGTTCGTCGTTTTCACTAAAAAAAGGATAAGTCGTTTTAAAATTAATGTAAACTTTACTTTTAATATCTTCAAAACTAAAAGGTGCATCTTTAGAGATGTGATACTAACTGAATACATTAAACATTTCTACTTTATTTCGTTCTTCTGATTTGTATTTTGTTCCATCAAACAAAATATGTCCCTTGCAAATGCTTTAAAATACAATACATTCTTTGGCATTTGAAGACATAAAAATTCATAATAGCTTTTTGTGAAAAAAATGCGTAGAATAGGTGATTGCCGACGAATGTGGAGATTGCAGCATGAGCCGGAGGCTAATGCTACAATCACACCAGTATCAATAAGTAGACAATTACTTAACACCTTTTCACCCATTTTCACCAAATTCTCTACCCCGTTTGATGGTTGTCAGGTGAACTTGTGCGTAATTCTTTTGCTTTGAAAAATTTTCCGGACCTGTATAATCGATTTTTTTTCCCGCTGTGATTCAGGAACAACCTGTTTGAACTTATCATCAGAAAATTTCTCTTCCAACAAAATCTTCCGCATCGGTATATTCATTTTTTTTCAATTTTAATGATTCCTAATAACTTTCTATCACTAAAGCCCTAAGATAAATTCTGGATCCGCCCTGAATGAATGTTCAAAGCAATTCGAAAATAATAAAAATACTTTGTGCCCAACTCTGCCAGTGCGCAAAGTTCCTAATCACTAAACTGCGAATCCACAATTTCACACACGGTATGCAAAATGACTATTTTCCAATGGGCGCATGTGTCAATAATATTCTCGCATCTGGCCAGATTATAGCACTTTGCCTACCATTTAGAGGCATAAAAAGGACAACTCTTGGAGTGGGTGCTACAAAAAATCAATTCTGACTGAGACAAATACCTGTCGCTCTTTTCAGCAGTGAATAGTCTGTTTGAGACGCTTGCGACTAATGCAGGCACGCAATCTGGATCTACAGAATGTGCAGCTTCCAAAGCAACACAGAGATTCCTAATGGCAGAGTCTCTCAAAGTTTCAAAGGCCATTTCCGTTAAAGACGTGGTCTGTTTTGTATCACTGACACGCACCTCCTTGTCTTGTACTAAGCAGTGAGAACAAAATTATTTTACTAAAATAAATCTATCAAGTTAATAGCAAGAATATCACTTACCAGTTACTTTAAACTGATTTTTCGTCAAACGCTCGCTATGTTGCCGATGAAGTTTGAGAAGAATTGGTGAAGGCGCTACAAGAAAATCTCGTAGATTATAAATCGAGGTGCTTGCAATATTGGGAAACTTCTGTGCAAGCTTCCCCAAACCATCGAGACACACCATCAACAATGGCATATGTGCGAGAACTAATTTGTGACTATAGTTCGAATAAATCTTCTCCGTGATACGACTACAAAGGCTGTCTGCTCCTACAAAGAATAAAAGAATTAGGATTGAAGAACATTTAAAATTATATCAAAGAATTTCATTAAAGACGGGAAACTACATATTCATGAATAAGCAAACGAGAACAAAATCTGATTTGACAAGTAGCCACTCCACTAATGTGATTTCGAATTTCCTAAGAGAAGAGTGTGCAGCCGGCTGTAAAAAAAGATAAGGTTGCAAATACAGGAAAAAAGATTCCTTTCAAGAGGGATTAGATTTAAAATTTTAGCTAATACGCTTCTTTGTCCGAAGTTTTTGTTTTTTCTTTGTTATTTCAAGCTTTATTTATTATTGAAGGGAGAATACAGCAGAGGATCTTATGAAACGGAACACATGGATAGCTCAAGATACCCTCGTTAATCAGCATAGACCTGATGTCCGCGTAAAGCGCGGGAAAATCGTACTCCTCCCTCGCCGTTGAAATTCGAAGGCGCGTGCTCTTTGGCCGCGAAAGCATATTCCTTACGATGCCTCGTAACGATTTGCATTCGGCCCGCTGATCGTCCGCCTCTTGCTCGAGATACAGCACTCGTCTCAGTGATTCGAAACAGATCAAGTTAGCTGCAGATAGCGCGCGCGTATTTTGCCGTAACTCCCTCGCATACAGCTTGCGCAATTTGCAGCCGTCTCTGCTCGAAAGGACGACGCTCTCGCAATCGATACGGCTACGACCAAACAAGTAGCATTGGTTTCGTGACTTATGTGACCAGGGGCGTTTCATATTTTTTTCAATGCATAACACAATTCAAAAATTTGATTCTTCTCAATTGTTTGTACTGGCAACCAGGGTGCAAAACGAGGTGGGGGCTGATGACTCGCTTCACCATTCTACACTACTGGCGTACGCTCAGAGTGGACAATATCCAAGCTGAGAATTTCACCAAAGCGTGAACGGGCGAAAGTCACATAGAAATAGTTCATACGGCCCTAGCTGTTCAAGTTTCAGCACTCGCGTGAATTGTCCAAGGTCGTCGATGGCCGACCCCTCAAGCTATGGTTTTTCGTAACCGAAAATCTTCTCCAAACGTCTTATGACAAGTAAATTTCGGGGCAAACTTTACTAACAAATTTCAATTTTTCTTTACATTCTACGTGATTTTTCATAATTTCAACTTTATTCTAGATTTGTATTTGAACGGAACACATGACTTACATACTTCTATCTTATAAAATATAAAGATGGCAAATTTTTCTATGCTTGGAAATGTAAAATGAACACTGTTAGAATAACTTTTCACATATATAAGAGGCAAAATTTACTGCCCGTACTATAATTTTATGCATAAACACTACTGACAAACTTAGTTATCTTTACAAGTAAATATATCTTATTGTCAACAGTCGTTGATTCTATCTTCCAACATCAATGGATAACTCATACATCGAATCTAAAAGTTATCGAAAATTTCCCACATTCGTATTCCTATCTCCTAAGAAAATAGAGAACTTTTATTCTGAAGATAGAAAAAGTATCACAATTCATAAAAATAGCGTGTGTCTTTAGGTCAAGTCATCTGGTACTTTTGTACAGTAATTTTTTGTGCAGTCATTTTTTTTCTCTCAAGTGCTTCATTTGGGGATGCGAAATAAGAGTTCAGGTTCTGTTATAAGGATTTCTACCAGGAACACAGAAATTTTGTTGGAAAAAGGTGAAAAATTTCACATAGTAGTAGCTTGCCGCTTTCCTGTGCGTCTTAGAGGTAAAAATGTTCTTACCAAAGAAAAAGTAGATAAAATTTGGCATAAAACTAAAAAAAAAAAAAGCTTTCTACCACCAATGGTCTATGATGTACGGCCTTTATAAAAAGCCCGATTTTTTTCATTTTTCGTCAAAAAATACATGTTTTTTTTTCTATCTAGCTCGAATCCTGATGACCAGATGTGGAAATAGTCAACAGATGAATTGAAGTAGACGTAAATACCCGTAATTAAAAAAAAATACATTGTCCTAAGTACAATGAATCGCGAGTTAGCACCTGCCGGAGGTGACAGAATTAAGTCCTCTCTCATTTATCTTTTCACAACTTTCTCGTGTGAGATCCATGAAACGAGTGATATCCAAAAAAACGCGAATTTCGGGCAGAAAAGAACGAAAAATCGGTTTTTTTGGAAGGTGAGCTACTAGGAGTATGAGCATTTTTTCGTCGGAACTTACGCAAAATGAAGTCTGTAAGTATTTACGTCTATTTCAATTCATCTGTTGAATATTTCCACATCTGGTCATCAGGATTCGAGCTACATAGAAACCAAAAAAAAAAACATGTATTTTTCAAGGAAAAATGGAAAAGAATGACGAAATAGGGTATTTCGGGTTTCGATCGTGTACAAAACTACAAAAAAATAAAAAATTGTAGACGTTCCGCGAACGTTGCAGCTCCTAGACCACTGTTGGTAGAAAACTTTTTTTTTTAGTTTTATGCCAAATTTTACCTACTTTTTCTTTGGTAAGAACACTTTTACCTCTAAGTTGCACAGGAAAGCCGCAATCCACTACTATGTGAAATGTTTCACCTTTTTCCGACAAAATTCCTGTGTTCCGGGAAAAAATCCTTGTTGAAAAAGCTGAACTCTTATTTCGCATCCTCAAATAGAGCACTTAACAGAGAGAAAATGAATGTTCCAAAAATTACAACATTTGTACCATTTTTCCGACAAGATGACTGGACTATTTGTGGAAGTCGTAACTTGTATTCTTCAATATTGAGTTCTATCATCCAGTTACATACAAGTTATTTAACACTCGACAATTAGGAACAATAAATTTAGATAACTTTAATCCTCAGAATCAAAATGCAAATAAAAATGGAGTGAATCAAAAGGATAAATAGAGCAGCTTACCAGTTTCATCGCAGATAGCCCAAACTAGAATATCCACACAAGCAGAATTAGCCATCACGTTCATTTTGAATCTATTAACTGTTTTGCAATCAGTATCCATATCCTCGCGTTCACTTATATCATGTTGTTGTCGTGATTGCAGTTCTGTTTGTCCAGAAAGAAACAAACCCTTCATGAATTCTTGTACATCTCGGGTAAATGGAGCTGGCAAATCCCTTTGGCATTGCAGCAATTCACGTAAAAGTGCCACCATAACTAAGTTCATTGTTTCACTGAATGACTTATATGGAAAAATTTGCACTACGCCGCAGTTATATACCTGAAAGAAAACAATCACTTCATATACAAGGAGAGTACATTTTTACTAACTTAAAACCCTAGGTGTTGTTCTGCTCTTGTTCAGAGTTTTTTTGTTTTAACGAGAAAAAATCCATCCAAGGCCGGATTTGATCACCGGGACTACGAGACATCTAATGTAGCTCTGAACCGGTGCAATGACGAAATCAGATAACAAGTCCACATGTGTAATACGGGATTTATGGTCCGAATTTGGACTGGGAGAAGACTTTTCCTCTTTTTACAAAAAACATGAGCAGAAACACAGTTATAATAAATAAATGAAAAGTAATTACCAGTTGTGCCTCCTCATCAAGAAATGCTAGTGCATCTTTTGTAAGGAGTTTCTTGGCCAATGCCAGAACACTTTGCAGATGTACTACGCTGAACTGTAAACTAGCTTTTCTATCAGGACTTTCACTTTGCCGCACTTGTGGAAATTGATTGAAACTGGAGCCATACTTGTGAAAAAAGTATTTGCTTGGATCATATGGCACTGAAGAATAAGATTGCAATGATGGTCGCTTGATTGTTGAATTATCGTAGTCGTTGATCGATAATGAAACTGAGGCACTGTCGGCGAGCAGGTGAGAATTTAAATTACCGCTTAGTGATCGTGGTATTATTGGCCGAAAATTAGAGAAACAATGTTGCTTTTTGTCTAATAGGATGCTACTATCAGATATGGAAGCACTCACGGGTGGTTTCGGTCGTGGGAATAGTCGACAAAGTAATGGAGGATCGATATATGTGAATCTTCCCATCGAGCGTGCGAGACCAATCAGTATCGGCACAATACACTTGCATAGAGATACTGAAATATTTAATAAGTATTCTGAATAAAAACTAAAACTCATAAACGCCAATTTAATTGTCCTTAGTTTTTATTGAAGATATGCGTGACCGTGTCAGGAATATGGCCAGAGACAGTTTTCCCAAAATCATCTCATTCACATTTTACCTTTCAGATCTTTGGGAGGAAACAATTAACAATATGAAGTATTTTTAAAAAATTGTAAATTAAAGACATCTTAGAACTTGAAATACTCAAAACTGTACCATTTGACATTAGAATCTTAGTAATTTTACTGATTTTCAAAAATACCTCGTTCGGAACTCCGGCACCTTTTTTCTATAATACGAAAATTCGCGGTAAAAGAAATCTATGACCATTTTCCGCTTTCCCAGTGATCCTATAATCTTCTTAGGTTATTAACTGAGAGATGCAAATCTTACTCTTGGCTTGTAGTCCTCTGCTATTATTCTGGTCATTGCTGCCTCGGATGAGGTTGGCCAGAACAGCTAATATTTCGACTTGGATGGCGATAATTTCTTCTCGAGCGGGTTCACATCTAGCAGCAACATCGCTCAACAAAGTATTTAAACAGAAGCTGAAGCGTTCTGCGACCGGAACTCGTTCTGTTGCATTATAAATAATTTCGTCCAGCCATACGGCTTTAGGCAGGCCACGCAGAAGTCGTAACAGATAAGGTAAAATTCGATCGCGATACTGCAATCCTGACTCGAGAAAATAAATGCCGAGGGCAATTGTCGCATCTTGTCCCCTTTGATCCAGGCGAAAAACGCCTGCACTCTCTTGTGGACATCGTTTATAGAGTACACTGACCTGGAAATTAAATTGAACCATTTGAGTTCATTTTTCAATAAAAGAGAGTTAAATTATATGGTCAAGTAAGTTCAATATTGGCATTTCTTATACTTGAAGTTCAGCCAGTTCAAAGAAACAAAATTGATCAACGTTTATTATGTTTTTAGATGAAGAAGTTGCAACATAAGGATGAGTCACGATCATCTAATGATATACTAGGAATGACAGCTTAGTTTTATATCCAATTATCTAGAAAAACTGGAAATATTTCTAGCAGCAAAACAAGATTTATGCAAATTTTTAAATAGATACGATGTATTCTTCGTCTTGTGGAATAATTTTTCTAACAATTTTCTATTTTTTTTTTAAAGAAAGTGGCTCATAGCATTTTACATTAAATCAAATGCACAACTGCTTCCCTGGAAAATCACTTTATTCAAAAGATCAAAAATACTTTTTACTATGTTCAAGAAGTATAAAATCTATCAAATTTTCACGGTAGCTTTTTTTTTATTTCAAATTTGGTTTTTTGTAGAAAATTGTCCAAGTTCTGGAATAAAATCAATTGAACTTTCAACATAAAAAGTTCAATTGAGAATTTGACTGAAAAAGTTTTTAAAATTTGAGGACTTATGCCATTTCTCATTTTCAACAAATAGACCTAAAAGAATATGTTATTATGCCTGCATTTGATAATATTATGGAACCACAGCTTTTCCTAATATTATCATTCTATTTGTAATTTTCATGTAATTACCTTTGATATATCTTCAAAAACAAGAATTATTCAGAAAAGGCAAGAAAATGATTTATACATAATTTACTAAAAAGTTGAATTTTGGAAAAACTTTTCTTTCATCCAAATCAATATGTCAGCAATTATTGTTATTTTCATAATTAGTATTTTTTTTTAATTTCTGTAGAAACAATGAGAATTTTGAAATACGAGAAGAAATAATAAAATAATACACTTTCACATTGTAAACTCAACCGACTGACAGTTTGTTTGCATTCCTTGTAGTAAGAAATAAGCCACTTTCATACAAGAATATTTCATTTGGAGATGTCATAAAATATCATAAATCATAAAGGGGAAAAAAGTCATAACTGTGGAGTGCTCCTTTAAAAAATAAGTGAGAGAAAAAAAATCTGGTTTTAAAATGCTAATTTGACAATTAAAAGAAGGTTCGTGATTTTTACTCAATTTTCTTCCAACATTGACACCACATAGAACATAAATTTTGCCAAATGAGTTTCATGTGAGTTCGAATACAGTCGTAGATTGAAGCAACTAAATATGATATATCATTTTATTCTGAACAATTGAATTTGGCGATGCAATTACTATACATGTTCATATTCCGTTAGAGAGGTAGATTATTATCCAGCGATGTATTATAGTGTTAAATAGTATGACAAAATGGAAACTCATAGCTTTGATCTTGGTGATGGGCGTTCGAAGTGCAAACTAACCTACAAAATGTCATAGGAAACGTCAGTGATTTGTATTCCTTATAAAAGCGTGTCTTGTCGAGTAACGATTACTAATGGATTGAGTGACAAAAATGAATGCGTAATTACCTTTTCCCATGGCGTAGGTGTAATCCCGGCTAGAGATCGAGCCAAATGTTGGACTGTCTTCGAGAAGAAGAACTTCTCATCTTCCGCCATTTTTTCTTGCCTACAGGTGCCCTAACCCCTAGATCCGAATAGTGACAAAGATATTATACAGTGATGGGACATTGGGACAAGCAAAGATGACAAGCACATCGAAATATCGGAAACATCGATGTTTCGCTTCTGATATATCGATGTTTAACATCGATTGTAGACATCTCGATGTATCGATACCCCAAACATCGATAACTTTCCGATTTAGGTTCAATATAATATCTTTGGTTCAATGTCGATGTTTTTGTTCTTACTAATCTCGGATATCTGTTAGTCCAGTTTATTTAGTTTTTATTATTGCAATACATTGGGTAAGAAAATTTGTTTTGTCATTTTTAGGGTGTCATATAGGATGCTTAAATCCGAGTTTTCGACCATCAACCCTTTGCAGGTTGTCCGCCATCTTGAAATAAGGGGTGATTACTTGTATCACGTATAACAGTCGTAATTTTAATTTAATCAAGAAAATAAAAGATACCATTTTTCATGAAAAAAATTAAATCTACACATTGGTATATTTGATGTTTTTTCGTATTTTGCTCATTTGTTGCTTAAAAATCGATAATACCAATAAAGAGAGGGTTGAACATTTCTTTAAATCGAATATCTTTTTTTATTTCAATGCTATCGCCAAACTTTTCAAACAAAAGTTGTAATTCACAAGATTTTCTACAATTTTTGTTCGAAACTTTTTTTCGTAAGAGCAATTGTTTATTTACTGTAGCGTCTGAAAGTTACGCGGTAGTTGGTAGTGCTTGATTGCGAGCGCTGGCCGTACTAAATTATTTTAAGTTTTGTTGATGGAATGAAGCTCAACATTTTTTCTCTTTCTTTTTTATTTTTTCGATTGAATATAATTTTGACTTTTTTTGTGTGCATGATTCATACCATAAATTATTACTCAATTTAACTACATATTCAGTATAAACTTACACCATTTACCTTACACAAGATACAAAAGAACACTATTTTAGCTGCACACAGTTAACACCATCTAAACAACACATTATACATAAATATAATTACACTGCACGTTTCCCTGCTAGAAATAGAATATGGAAAGTTTACAATGTTACTTTTATGTCAGATCGGACGTGAGATATAATTATTTTCAACTGGGATAAATGAAAAAAGGCGATTTTTTGTAACTTTGTGAAACAAAAAAAAAAAAAAAAACTGATGAAGAACCTTGAGATTTTATTACCGATTGCATATTCATAAATTAAAGATTGTGAGGATTCAACATGAATTTCACGATTTCACTAAATAAGTTTTGTTGTCGAATTGCTTTACAAATTTTCTCATTCTTCATTTTTGAGAATTTTTCATTTATTCTTCCAACAAACAAGAGAGATCATATGTATAATCATTTAAAATTATATTGAAAAATAGTAAATAATTGAAATGCCAATAAAAAATAATCAAAGTTAGGTTTAAATAATATTTGTATGTTGATGGTAAAATTGGCTTTAGGGTCACAAAAGAATTGAAATCAATTTGTCATTGGATCAGACGTTTCGGCCTCTGTGATGGGTCCCTATCGGTGATTTATTTCTGAAATTTAGGTACAAAAAATTTTTGGTTCGTGAAAATATATAATTTTATAGTGAAAATTGTTTTTTTATGCATAAATTAAATTTTATTTAATTATTTTTAATCACTAAAGAGTTTTAACATTTTTTGTCCTAATTTATACCTGCAAAAAACTATTTTCACTGTAAAATTATATATTTCCACGATCCAAAAATTTTTCGTACTTAAATTTTAGAAATTAATCACTGATGAGGGCCTAGAGCCAAGGCCAAAACGTCTGATTCAATGAAAAATTGATTTCAATTCTTCCGTGACCCTAAAGACAATTTTACCATTACAATACAAATATTATTTCAACTGAAGGTCGACACAACTGCATCTTTTAACGTTAACTTTAAAAACAAGAAAAATTCAAATAAAATCACAAATAAAAGATAATTGCAATGTAAATTATGCACACACAGAAATTTCAAAATTATATTTAATTGAAAAAAAGAAATAGAAAGAATGTTGAGCTCCATTCCATCAACGAAGCTTGGAATAATTTAGTACGGCACAGCGCTCGCAATCCAGCACTACCAACTACCGAGTGGCGGTGCGCGCAACTTTCA
>WSXT02129498.1:0-10741 GCA_011762715.2 Neuroterus valhalla
ATTGATTCGGACCTAATTGTATTTAATAAACAGCATTTATTAGGACTTTCCTGGATTTATTTGGGCCAATTTGGACTTTTTTGTTTCATTCAAATTCATCTGGATTTATTTCAGAACTTGGATTACCCTGGATTTACTCAGATTTTTTGTATTCAATTGGATTCATTCGCATTTATTTTGATTTATTTGAATTTGCCTTGATTTATTTGGACTTTTTTTGCATTGACGAGGATTTATTTGGAAAGACTTCAATTTGTTTTGACTTTATTAGATTTTTTTGGATTAATTTGGACTTTTTCGAATCTATTTAGAATTATTCGAATTCAATTGTATTTTTTTATTTATTTAGATTCATTTAGAATAAATTGAATTTATTTGAATTTAAAACTTCATTTGAATTCATTTGGATTCATGTGGACTCTTTTTCACCTGACTTACTCACATTCACTCAGATTCATTTGGAATTTTTGTATTTATTTGGATTAATTTGGAATTGCTGTGATTCATTTGAAATTATTTTGTTATCTTCGAATGCATTTGGACTCAACTAGAATTATTTGAATCCACTCCGATCTATTTAGATTCTCTCCAATTTGTATTTATTAGAACTTATTTGAATTTATTTGAATTCGCTTGAATTCATTTGATCTTTTCTGGATTTATGTACATTTACTCAAATTAATTTGGACCTTATTGCTTTAGAAAAATGTATTTAGATTTTCTGTTTCATTTGATTGAATTTGCATTTTTTTTTCATTCATAATGATCTGGAATTATTTCAAATCTTGGATTAACCTGGATTCACTCAGATTTATTCGTAAACAGTTGGATTTATTTCATTTTGAATGATTTCGATATGACTTTTCTTGATTTATTTGAAGTTATTTGAATTAATTTGGATTCACTTGGATTTACTCAGATTTATTTAGAGTTATCTGGATTTATTTGAACTTTTATATTGATTTGGATTTATTTGAATGTACTCTAATTTATTTGAACTTTTATGGATTCATTTGGATAAAGCTGGAGTACGTTTTTAGAAAATTATTAGGATTATTTTGAACTCATATGGATTTTTTTAACTTAATTTGGACTTTTTTGTTCGATTCAAATTCATCTGGATTTATTTCAAATCTTAAACTAACCTGGATATACCCAGATTTATTTGTATTCAGTTGGATTTATTACAATTTGTTTGGATTTATTTTTATTTGCTTGGACTTATTTAGATTCATTTTGACTAACTTCTATCTACTTCGATTTATTTGAATTTACTTAAAGTTATTGAATTTATTTGGATTTACTTTGGTTTACTCAGATTTATTTCGATTTATTCGGTCTAATTTATTTGCACTTTTTTGGAATTAATTATGATTATTCTGAAGTACATCTTTCAAAACTTATTTGGATTATTTTGGACTCATATGGATTTTTAAAAATTTATTTAAATTTATCTGAACTTTCTTTTCATTCAAATTTATCTGTATTCGTTCCAAATCTAGGATTAACTTGGATTCACTCAGATTTATTGATTCATTCGGATTTATTTGGATTTACTTTGATTTGCTTGGACTTATTTGAATTTATATGGACTTACATGTACTTATTTGGAATTATTTAGAGTTATATGGATTTATTTGAAATTTTTATATTGATCTGGATTTATTTGGATGTACTCTAAATTATTTGGATTTTCTTCGATTTGCTTGTACTCATTTGGATTCATTCAGAGTTATCTGAACTTATTTGAATTTTTTTTTTTTAACTCCTTTTCACTTTGATTTTTTTTTATTTATTTAAGGGTACTTGAATTTATTTGGATTCATTTCGATTCACTCCGATTTATTTGAAATAATTTAGAATAATCTGGATTTTTTATAACCTTTTTATATTGATCTCGATTTATTCGGACTTTTATGAATTCATTTGGATTAATCTGAAGTGCATTTTTCAGAATTCATTGGTAATATTTTGGATTCACACGGATTTTTTCAAATTTATTTGGAAATAATTGGACTTTTTGTTTCATTCAAAATTTTTCGGATTGGTTTTGATTTATGTGGATTAATTTCAAATCTTGTATCAACCTGCATTTACACAAATTTATTTGGATGCATTTAGAGTTATCTGGAATTATTTGAATTTTTTATATTGATTTGGATTTATTTAGACTTTTATGGATTCAATTTGGATTGAAATCTGAGTGCATTTTTTAAAATTTATTTGGATGATTTTGGACTCATATGGATCCTTTTGGACTTTTTTGTTTCAACCAAAATTATTTGGATTGGTTTTGATTCATCTAGATTCATTTAAAATAATATGTAATGATCCTAAATTTTGGAATAACTTGGATTTACTTGGAGTTATCCGGATTTATTTTTTTATTTTTTTAAATTTACTTAGATTTTGAAGTATTTCCAGGGAGGTGAAATTGGATATTCTGGAATGAGGAAAAAAATTCGGGAAGAATCTGGAAAAAGATGAAGTGTGAAAAGAAGGTCTGAATGATATACCAGATGTAAAGATGATAATGAGAGCGAGATAAAGTACATAATAGTAACAATTCACAATAGTAAAGAGATCAGAAAGGTGCGGAAAGACACAAAAAAATTCATTGAGGAGGAGGTAGCAGAAACATTAAACATGAAGATTTATCTTATTCGATAGGGAGGAAGTATATTTGAAGAAGTAGAAGGAAAGAAGGAAGGACTTAAGAAAGAATAAGGAACAATTAATTGAAAAATAAGTGTAGAGGGAGGGTACAAACAAGGATTATGTAAAAAGAACAGAAAATTTAGAGGTTAAGGAGATACTATTGAGTTAAATTATAAGAGAAATAAAGGCAAAGGAAAGATTGTGAGATAGCTACAAAGGAATATAGAAAGTTAGTTTAACAGAAAGAGCCAAAGGAGTTTTCTACAAAAATGAGGGGAAGGAAGTGAGATTAGGTGATTAGATTATCATAAGTAAATAAAAAATGTAAAGGTCATAGAGGGAATAAATTATTCCAATAAGTCTACAAGAGAAGAATGCGGATGCTTGGAACGCCAGAACTGAATGTTCTTATGTATGGAGTGTAGATAACAGGTTGGAAAGGATAGCACGTGGTGGAAGTTTTTCATGAAAGATACATGAGATGGGCGCTATGGCATATAGTGTAAAGGAAAAAAGAGAAAAGAAAGAAGATAGAATAAAGTAATGAAGGGTCTAAGAAGGAGAGAAGAGAGGATGATTTGTCATTAGAAGAAAGAAAGATGCAGTATAAAATAAGTAAAATTGCAGGAGGGGAAAGAAAAAAGGAGAAAATACGAGGATTAAGTATGGGTGAATACAGATATATTTGGTGGACTCTGGATGAAGTGAGGGAAGACTTAGTAAAATGTGATAGGGCTGGGAAAAAGGTGATGAAGGAACAGAAGGGTGAGGAAGGAGAGAAAGTGGGAATGAAAATGTATGAGGAAATGAAAGAAGGGAAGAATGGAGTACATGATATTAGAATGTAGCTGGCTCAGAAAGAGAGGATAGAGAGGTTATGAAAAATTCGGGCTATCAGAAGCCATAGTCATGGATAAATGACTACACAAGAGGGGCTGGGGACAAATATAAAAAAAGGGTATAAAGGGAATACAGATGGAAGGTATAAGAAGAAGACAAGGAAAAGGAATGAGATGGATGGAGATGAGTATAAGGAAAGATTCAATGTAGGTTGAAAAGAGATGTGAAAGAATAGCTAGATGGAGTGAAAAAGAGGGGTTAAGGAAGTTTATGAGAAATAAGGAAGAAGGGGTGAATCTTATCATTGGTAAAGACATACGTGGATGAGACGTTGTTTTCAGAAGATGAGGAAGAAATAACAGGTTCAATTACGGGTTAAGTAAAGTATTCAGAGGGAGGAATATGGTGCTATACACGGATAAAACATAGATAAAAGTTTTAAAGGAGGCGGAGAGAAATTGGAAGAACCGAGAACGGTAAAGTAAAAATTTAGAGGAAGTAAAGGAGTTCAAATATCGCAGTCTTATCTGTAATAATGGGGAAAATGAAGCACGTATTAGGAAAAGGATTGAAAAAGCGGTGTTTGTAATGAAAAAGGTATGAGAAATAGAATCGAGAAGGTTTAAAAAAGATTGGAATAGGCGAATCAGGTTGTTAAATACGATGGTATGGCCAGTATTATGCTATGGTCGGATATATGGTCATAGAATATAGAAGAAGAGAAAGGAGATAGAGAAGTTGCAAGAGAGGAATACATTAGGAATAAATTAGGAATAAGGGTGGAAAAGAGTGAGTGAACATTGAGGGAGAAACCAAGGGAGGGAAGGGGAACAGGTTCGCATAAAAGTGTTTCAAAGAGGTAAAATAAATAACAAAGAGAGTCGTAGAGTTAAGGCGATGAGAAAAAGAAAGAAGAGAGTTTTTTACTTTTTTAGAGATTAATAGATGGAGAAAGAAGAAATATAGGTTATGAAGAATTTGAAGGAAAGTAGAAGGTGATAAAGAGAGGATTGCTAAAAATCATGGAAAGAGATTTGGGCGGAAAGAGATGGAACCGAATTGCCAGATGGAGAATCGGAAATAAAGTGAAAGAAGGAGTTGAGAGAAGCATGCGAATAGAATATGCAGAGTACGTGAATGGGGAGAGGAGAAATTAGAGCAAGTATAGGATAGGTGCTAGAAAGGAAAGAAGTAGAGGGTAAGATAGTAAGAGAATGTTAGGGAAAATTCAGTGGAGGAAGGATCTGAGAAGAATGGATAAAGGAATTGGAAAGAACTAGAGGAGGTGAAGTAAAATAAAGGAGTCTGGAGGAAAAATAATGAAAAGCATGAGTAGGGAAAAAAATTAGAAAAAAGAGAGGAAGACTTTGCATAATGAGAGAGAGGTGGAGGTAGTGGAATGGTAAGCACAGACGAAAAATGCAGAGAAAGAGGAAAGAGAGGGAGAAATAAGGGGGTAGAACAAGTTATGATTAATAGACTTGGGAAGGAGGAAAGATGTGAATGAATGAACACTCGAAAGTGAAGTGGAAGTAGCAGTTCGGAAGGAGATGAAAAGAGAAAGTCACAATATGCAAATAGGTAGAGGATACATGGAAGCATGTATGAGATAGTTGCATGAGAAGGGAGCAGGAAATGGGAGCATGGCAAGAGAATGTTTGGAAAAATTCAGGGAAGATAGGACTGTTAATAGGGTAGATGAAGGAGGTAGGCAAGGCTAGAATATGTGAATGAGTGGAGGTAAAAATTGGAGCATGTATGAGATAGTTGTTAGAAAAGGAAGGAGGAGAGGGGAAGATGGCAGGAGAATGTTAAGCAAAATTGAAGGGAGGAAGCACTCTTAGAGGAATAGATGAAGGGGGTAGAAAAGGCTAGACGAGTTGTAGTAAAATGAGGGAGTATAGAGTCAAGAGAATGGAGATCATAAGTGTTAAGGGGAGAAAAAATGAAAGAAGACATTGCATGGGAATGTCTGAGAAGGAAAAAAGAGCACAGAAAGAAAGAAAGAGAGAGGGGGGGGAGGGGGGGGGAGGTATGAGAGCGCAGAAGGAAGGGGAGCTTGGCGATTGCATGTGAGAAAAATGAAAGAGTATCGAGAGAAAATGAAGGAAAGCCTCAGTGTTAAGGGAAGAGAGAATAAAAAGAGGGGAAGATGCTGCATTAGGAGAGAAAGATGGAGGTAGTGGAATAGTAAGAAGAGAGGAAAGAGTCGGAGAAAGAGGAAAGGAAGTGAGAAATAGGGGGGGAGGGGGGCTAGAATTATTCATACTTAATAGAGTTGGGAAGGGAAACAAGGTGGAAGAATAAAGACTCGAGGATGAAGTGAAAGTAGCGGTTAAGAGACGCACGCATATAGAAAATGCAGGATATGAGAATAGGTACAGAAGACATGCAAGCATTTATGAGATAGTTGTATGAGAGGGGAGGAGGGAATGGGAGCATGACAAGAGAACAGCATTTAAGGAAGAGAACGGAAAGCATTAGTATGAACGTAAGAGAAAATAAAAGAGGGAGAGACCTTCCATGGAAAGAGAAAAATAGAAGAAGTGGAATGGTGAGAATGGAGAAAAGAGGAAGAGAAAAGGAGAAAGACGGGAAAATAAGAGGAGTTTAATCTGGTCCCAATTAAGACAGTTGAGGAAGAAAGATAAGGTGATTGAATGAGGCTCGAGAATAAAGTGAAAGTAGCAGTTGGGAAGAGGATGAAAAGACAAAACGCAGAATATGTGTGTAAGTGGAGAAGAAATTGGAGGATGTATAAGATAGTTGTTAGAGAGGAAACGAGGAGAGGGTAGGATACGGCAAGAGGATGTTAAAAAAAATTAAGGGGAGGAAGCATTCTCAGAGGAATAGATGAAGGAGGTAGGAAAGGCTGGACAAGTCACAAAAGAATGAGGGAGTATAGAGGAAAAAGAGCGGAGAGCACAAGTGTGAAGGAAAGAGAAAATGAAAGGGTACATTGCATGGGAATGTGGGAGAAGAAGAAAAGAGAATGAAAAGAGAAAAATCAGAGTATGAGAATGGGAGGAGACGACATGGAAGTATGTGTTGAATGGTTGTATGAGAGCAGAGGAGGAGAGCAGAGCTTGGCGATTAGATGTGAGTAGAAATTCAGGACAGGAAGGACCTAAAAGAGAATGGAATGAGAAGAAAAAAGGCTAGAGAAGTTGAAGAAAAATGAGAGAGTATAGAGAAAAAATAGAGGGAAGCCTCAGTGTGAGGGGAAGAGAAAATAAAAGAGGGAAAGACTCTGCATGAAGAGAGAAAGATGGAGGTGATGGGATGGTTAGAAAGGAAGAGAAAGGAAGAGGGGAAAGAGTAAAAAATAGAAAGAGGGGAAAATAGGGAAGGGGTTAAACAATTTGTAATTAAGAGTGTTAGGAAGAAGAAAATGACTGAATAAAAATTGTTCTGAGAAATGTTTGAAAATTCTTACCGTTCATCGCACGCACAATGCATAATTGTTGAAATACCCCAGTTATAGAGGCCATATTTGGACTCTAGTGCCGGGATGGAAAAAGGACATGTGGTGTCATGTCTCCGGCAGCAAGCGTCAGCAGTTCCGAAACCACCCAGATTAGTGTATTTTGTTGCTCTGTGTCCTCTGCCACACCATTTGGTACCAGGAATAAAAAAAATTTCTCTTTTCGAACGACTATAATTTTCTTCCATTTTTCTGGATCCCCTCAACATCCTGTGAATGAAATTTTATTTTTATGCGAGTCTTATATCCAAATTTTTTAAAAGTAAGATAAAAAATAGGCCTCTCAAGACGTTTGCTCGAATTGTCGCTTCCGGTTGAAAGATACACTTGAAGTTTATGGGACTTGATTTACAGAGAATAAAACTTACATCCAAATAAGTCCTGTTGGAACTATTTACGACAATTGGTGACAAGATTCTAATTTTTCAACTAAGGATATCGTCTTTCTGAAGAAGCCTGCGTTCTAAAGAACCGTAATTATTATGAAGGTTCTCATTTTTGGAATCATGAAATTTTTTTGAATACCTTCAATCTTCAGCTTCGAAGATCCAGCAAAAAAAATCTCTTTGGAATATTATTATAACAATGGCAAGTCACTAACACGCAGGCCTTTCCAAAAAGACGCCATCCTAAATTAACAAATTATTATCTCCTATACTATATGTCACAAAAGGTTCTGATAGGAGTCATTCTGAAGATTTTTTTATGCCCTTCAAATTGTGATACACAAACTTTTCACATATCTTTGAACCAGAAGCAACAATCTGCGCAAATGTGTTAAAAAATCGTTTCATTTCAATATTTTTGGCAATTTCCATACCTACGACCTTGTTGCCGACTAATTTGATTTCTAGTTTGAAATTTCACGTCACTGCATCGGCGACGTAAATCTGCGGCCGAAAGCCACAATAATTTTTTTGGTATTGATGAACTGTTGCTTTCTGAATTGTAATTATGAATTGAATTTTCTCCAGAGGGCAGAAACTTTGAAGAGCAATCGCCTTTTCGTTCACTCTCCTCAAAATCTTCATCATTACAGTCGGTTAGGATGTCGCCCTCAAATAAAAATAATAATTTTTTATTTGCTTTGTTGATCCACACTTCCTTCAAGGTAACTTCACTGTCTCTGGAATGGAAAAATTATTTATTGAACCACTTACATCGAAAATTTTCCATTATTTATTTAGAAATCAATTTCTCAACATCTTATTATTATTAATTGCCACATTTTGATTATGATGCTTATGGAAAGTTATAGAAAATTTTGAAAAAATGTTTATGGAACACATTGTTTATTTTAATAATTCTCATGGAAAAGTATGTGAACATAAAATTTTTATTTTCATTCATAGATCCAAACTTGCTTTTCTCTTCGATTTTTGACAGTTGCAAATGGAACAAAATTTCTAAATTCAAAAAATCCATTTGAAATTTGAAATTTCGTAAGTTTTAGAAAGTTTTGAAAGTTTTCGGAAAAATTGAATTTCTCAACTGGGAAAATTCAATTTTCTTCATTTCTCAAATTCAGCGGTTGAATGTTCCAATTTTTCTTCTTTCTAGCAAATGAGAAATGAAAGAAAAGTGGAATGTGAATAAGAAGTGAAGATAATTAGACTAGCGATAATCGGATTTTGTTGAATTTGTAGGACTTAAAATTTCAAGTTTCTGCAATTTACAATTTTGAACAGGTGAAAATTCACCTTTCAATTCGCAGTTTTAGGAACTTTAAATTTCTTCAAATTTTGAACATTTCAGAATTAGAGAGAAAAGCGAATTCTTTGAAAAAATTAATTTTGAAAATTAAGCTTTCAATTTTGCAAAATTGAATTGTTATAATTAAAACATTTTCCAAATTTCAAACAGATGAATATTCGAGAGAAAAGAGAATTTCTGAAGAAAATTCAGTTCCGAAGAGTTTAATTATCAAATTCCCAAACTTTATCTGTTGGGAATCCCATTTTTCATTTTCCGAACTTTGAACTCTTGACAACTGAACAAACAAAAGCGAAGTAGAAAGAAACTTGTATTCTCAACTGATGGAGATCAAAGGAAAATGGAAATTCTATTCTCTCTGAAATGTTCTCTTTTTAAAAATTTATACCGTTGATAACGGAAGGAAATTCAAATTTATTTTTTTCCAATTTCGCCTGTTAAAAATTTAACAAGGAAGCGAATTTTGAAATTAAAATTCTGATTTTTTTTCAAAATGCACTCCCTTCATTAATATCAAATTGACTGAAAAACTAAGCGAATTGAAATTTCAACGTTGAATTCCCAACTGTAGAAAATTTGAGAAAATAGGAAACCAACTGTTGAAAATTTTATTTTCTTCGAAATTCGCTTATTCAACTGTTGGAAATTATGAAAAAAGCAGGTGTTAGAGAATCATTCGATTTCTAGAAGTCGAATTTTTCAATTCTTTTTTTAAATCCAAGTTCAAGTTTTCTTTAATTATGTACAGTCGGCAATTAGAGGGGACAGCCGATTTTGCTAGAAAATTAATTTTTCACGTAGTCAAAATTGAAGAAAATTGGAAATCCATTTTCTCTCAAAATTGTCTTCCTTGTTGAATTTGCAACAGTATGAAATTTGAAGAAAGAGAAAATTCATTTTTTCCAAAAGTCAATTCTAGAATTCTTTCTATTGTTAGTAGTTTAAAATTCAAGGAAAACTGAAACTTCGAAGAAAATCGAATTCGATTCCAATACTATTGAATTTGATTTGATTAGAATCTAACCGTTGAAAACGGAAGAAAATAAAGATTCAAAGTTTTAAAAAGTTGCAATTCCTATAACTTATTTCCCAACTGTTGCGAAATTGAGGAAATTGAAAATTCAACGATTATTTTTCTCTGATTCGCAACTGTTGAAAATCAAGGAAGGAGCGAAATTTGTATTGAAAGATTCAACTTTCTCTCAGAAAATGCGTTTTGCATTCATTTTTAGAAGTTGAAAGTTGAAGAAAATCGATTTTTTGACAGTAGAATCCTTGCTCCTCTCTAACTTTGGACTGTTAAAAATTGGAAAAAGTTAGAATTTCAACTGTTGAATTTCTAAACGTCGAAAAGTAAAGAAAACTGAAAATTCAGCTGTTGAAAATTTATAAAAGTTCTAAAATTTGAATGATTTATTTTCTGTTTTTCAACTGTTCGAAATTCAAGAGAAAAGCAAATTTTGTAGAAAAAATATCTATTTTCTTTAAAAATGCACTCTTTTTATTAATTTTGAATTCTTAGAAATGGTATAATATGTTGGAATTTAAAGCGTCAGATTTCTGATTGAAGAAAATAAAAGTACATAGCAAAAGCAACAACTGTTAAAAATTCAATTTTATCCAGAAATTCTTTTCTTCGTTGAATTCTAACATGTTCAAGAATTTTGGAAAATTCTCTAAATTGAATTTTCCATTCATATTGAATTTCTAATGTTAAATGTTCAAGAAGAAGGTAAATTTTCAATAAAAAATTTAATTTTTACGAAATTTCCTTTGTCATTGGTCAGATATATTTTGACAGATGGATAAATATCCCTGTGGCGCCGAGTCACACGATCCCCAATACAACTTTCACGCCTTTCGACAAATGTTTCCAAAATTCTATTTACCTCCAGAAGAGGCAACACCTATGGGCGATGCCCAGTTGCGCGCGAAGTACCTGGGCCACCTTCCCCTTCCAGTGACCACTACTGCCCCTCACGCTTGTACCTTTCTTACTCAGCAGACTTAGTCGCCAAATTTTATGGGGCGTGGGCTCCATTGTCG
>WSXT02129509.1:0-10741 GCA_011762715.2 Neuroterus valhalla
ATAATAATCATTCATATTTAAGAGAAAAACGATATCAAAGAAGAAAATCGGCCGTGCAATGTGATACGCGCCGGTGTAAGGTACCGCGCTCGACACCGCAAGATACATTAAATTTTTTCCGATAGTAACGATAATTTCGCCATTTTGGAATATAACTTTTTCTATCGGAAATTTGACCTCGAATACGATAAAAATACTAAGAACGTAATTCATGGGGGTCAAACTAGTTAAAAATCAATTTAAACATTTGAATTGTGTAAAACAATTTCAATTTGTTTATGATATGTTTAGGATGATTTTTTTTATTGAAGCCCGTTATTCTACCTTCCAAATGAAAAAAAAAATTTCTCTAACTCAAATAGAACAGGAGTTGTGAATTTTTAAGAAATATTCTTCAAACAAGTTCTCGATTTTCCAACCCCTCCTATTTCTCAAAAAATTGCAAAATAAAAAAAATCCTCAAATAATAATCTTCTCTTTTTCGATAAAGAACCTGTAAAAAAGTATAAGCTCAATCAAGAATGGGTCGGTCAACTTTCGTCCAAATCTGTACGCTTTGTAAAAGAATGTCCCACATAACCGAAAATTGTTCCAGGATTATGAACCTAAAGATTATATCTGATGAGTATCGTTCTAGAATCGGGATAAATATGAAGAATGTTATTTTTCAGAAACTTTCGAAATCTAATTCCGAAAGAATAAAACATTGACTTCCAGCACAACAAAAACTAATATAATCCGACACTGTAAGAATATTGTAACTTTGGTTTGAATCATAATGTTTTTTGCACGTCGCATCCACGGCATCATTTTTTTCGCACATTATGTAACGAAATTGGACTGACAACGAATGAA
This sequence comes from Neuroterus valhalla, assembly GCA_011762715.2. Lineage (NCBI taxonomy): Eukaryota > Metazoa > Arthropoda > Insecta > Hymenoptera > Cynipidae > Neuroterus > Neuroterus valhalla. The sequence goes on from WSXT02129509.1 coordinate 856, forward strand.
ATTCGGCATTATTCGTAAAATATTGCACAATGACACATTGACCATTCCTGAAATGTGGGCATCCCTCAGGAACGGGTACTAAATTCATAAAGGGAAATGATTGTATTCCACATTTGAATAATGAGGTCCGAGAACAATAATGTATTATACTCTTTATGCATTCTCTTTTGCATGAAATGCGAATATTCTCCTTTAGAATTCAAATACGTATCCCTGGAAAAAATGAAATTACGAATTCGAACTATATGCATATATCTGAATTATTCGAACCATGTGTCGAGCAATACCGAGCACGTGGGTGCGCAATTTCAACCACACTGTTCGCGGTAAGAATTAAAAATAAAACTTCGCTTATGGATGGTTTCGGAAAATTACAAACCCTCCAAGTAACTTGATTAGAGCAGAATCTGAGTTTTCATTTGCTTTTTCCTCCAGCTTTCTCTACAAATTTTAAAATTCCTCTTTTACTTCAGAATTTATAACTTCCATCCAATTTTGCCCTCCCTAACAAAGTTTTAATTTATTCTTTGAGAAGTATTGAGAGAAATTCGGGTTTTCATGAAACAACATTCTTCGAAACAGATTCTCTTTGATAGTAATAATTTTAAATATTTCCTCAACAATTTTTTTCTTAACTTTCAACAGAATGTAATCTTGCAGAGCAGAAAAATAGGATATTTTGCGAGAATAGGAAAAATTTGATTACTGCTGATGCTGGATCAATTTCAATTTAATATTCTTCAAATTCTCAAGATATTGAATGGAGATGTTGAATCTTCAAAAAAAGAAATTCATTCTTGGTATAAAACACGAATTTCCGACAAAATATATACGAGTTGGTATTTCAACTAGAAAATATGTTTATTTTGAATGAAAAATAGTTGAATACCATCAAAAAGACTAATTCCCGACAAGAGAGTGATACCTCAACGATAGTATTTGTGATTATTCATTTTATTACCTAACAGTTGTATTTTTGAGTTACAAACGTGATTTTCAATTATAATAGTTTATTTTCCAAACAAACGAATCATTTACCGACCATGTTAATAAATTTTCCACTTGAGTAGTTACATTTTCAACCATGAAAAACAAATTTTCAGATAAAAAATCCAACTTCAACCATGTAAGAAAAATTTCCAATAAGACTGTTCACTTTGAGATAAAAAATTCCAACTTTTCAAGAAAAAGAATACTTCTAAATAGAATATCGGATCTTAAACAAAATTTGTTGATTTTTAGTACAAAAATCCGAATTCCTGAGAAAAACTGTACTACTAAACTTGATATTTTAACTATAAAATATGTTCATTTTGAATGCAAAATAGGTAAAGACAATCAAAAAGATGAATTCCCGACAAGAGAGTTAATACCTTAACGATTAGAATTTTGGATAATTAATTTTTCTACCCAACAGTTGTATTTCTAGATTAGGAATACTATTTTCAATGATAATAGTTTATCCTCCTACCAGAAAAATCATTTTATGACCATGTTATCAAATTTTTTACTTTACTAGTAACGTCTCCAACCAAATTTTTCAGTAAAAAAGAATTAATTTTCAACCAAGATTAATCGCCAACGTAATTGTTAAATTTTCGATCAAAATTCAAATAAAAAAAATACTTCTAAATAGAATGTTGAATCTTTACCAAAATTTATCAATTTATAGTGAAAAAACCTGAATTCTCGAAAAAAATGTGCATGTTACTATTTTAACTAAAAAATATATTTATTTTAAATGCAAAATAGGTGAAGACAATAAGAAAGACAAAAAAGAATAGAGAAGTATTTTCTTAACGGTTAGTATTTGCGATTATTCATTTTTTTACCTAACAGTTCTATCTCGAAGTTATAAAGACGATTTTCAATCATAATAGTTTATTTGTCAACCGAAAAAATAATTTTCCGACCATCTTATTAAATTTTCTACTTGAGTAGTTGAACTTTTAACCATGAAGACCATATTTTTCAGATAAATAATCCAACTTTAACCATGGGATAAGAATTTCGAACGAGATTGTTGATTTTTCGATACAACATTCAAATTTTCGAACGAAAAAAATACTTCTTAAAAGGATTTCGAAGCTTCAAGAAAATAATTGATAAATTTTTATTAAAAAAACCCGAATGCTTGAAAAAAAATGAACTAGTTGATATTTTAACCAGAAAATATGTTTATTTTGAATGAAAAAAACTTGAAGACAATCAAAAAGACGAATTCTCGAAAAGAAAGTTGATACTTAAACGATTAATATTTTTGATAAATAATTTTTTACCGGAAAGTATTATTTTTCAGTTACAAACAAGATTTTTAATCACAATAGTTTATTATATTTAACGACCATGTTATCAAATCTTCCACTTTAGTATTTACATTTCAAACCTTGAAGAACACATTTTTCCGAAAGAAAATCTAATCTCAACCCAGTAAGAAAAATTGCGAACAAGATTGTTCATTTTTCGATCTAAATTCAAATTAATAAGAAAATTCTCTAAATTCCATGTTGAGTCTGTAACAAAATTGTTTCAGATTCAACATAAGAGTTTATTTTCAAAACAGAAAAATTATTTACTCACCATTTTATCAAATTTTCCACTTGGGTAGTTACATTTTCAACCGTGAAGAACAAATTTTTTAAAGAAAAAAACTCCAATTCCAACCCAATGGGATGAATTGACAAGAAGATTGTTCATTTTTCGATTGAAAATTCAAATTAGGAAGGAACTTCTAGATAGAGTGTTGAATCTTCAACAAACTGGATCAATTTTTAGTACAAAAACCCAAATTCTAAAAAGAATGAGATAAACTGCCAAAAAGATTGTTCATTTTTCGATAAAAAATCCAAATTTTTGAACAAAAAGAATATTTCTAAATAGAATTTTGAATCTTCAAGTAATATTTGTACTAAAGGATATAGAATTTCCTATAAAAAGATTTCATCATAAGGAACACTCTTTCAACAAAATACATGATTGTTCCAGTATAAAGTTCAATTTTCTACCTGAATAGATCAATTTTCGATAAAAAACGGTGGGGACCTATTCTGGATTTACGGAATTTTCTTCAGTCGAAGAGTGAACAAATTTCAACAAAATATATCGACATTTCAAACCAAAAAGATGGATTTCCAAAGCATCAAAAAGAAATTTCAACCAAGGGATTTCTTTGGAAAAAAGGAGAAAAATTTCAACTGATATCGTTCATTCCTGAACGAAAAAAAAAATTCCAACAATACAGAATATCTTCAAACAATAAGGTCAATTTTAAACCAAAGATGAGGAACTTCTGGAGAAAAATCTGAATTTGCATTAGAATGAGACGATTTCTGAATGAATAATGTAACAGTTCGTATCATGACCAAAAAGGATGTAAATTTTGTAAAATAGATATCTAAAGACAACAGAAAAGGACAAATTACTTTTAAATTCCGCTCAAAGTATTTTTAACCTAGTTTCCAACATTTCTAACCTGGAAAGAAAAATTTTACAAAATTGTCAGATTTTCAACGAAATGGTAAATTCTCAAACTGAATGGAAGTATTTTTGACCATTTAATAGAAATTTCACACTCAAATTGTAAAATTTTGAACCCAAAAAGACAGCTCTGCAGGGGGAAAAAGTTCCGATTTTCAATCAGATATTTTGATTTTCAACCAGGAAGAAGAAATTTTTAGTAAAATGATAAACCTAGGAACAGAAAGATTTATCTTTCAAAAAGACATTCAACTTTTAACCGAATAGTTAAATTTCGACGTGAATAAGATGAATTCCCGACAAAAACTTCAAAAACTGATATTTCAAATAGAAAAGATCCAAACTAGATCATTAACTAGAGGAATGATTTTTCGACAAGAACAAAAAAATTGATTTCAATTTTATTAAATGGATTTCCGAACAAAGGAGAAAAAAAAATTTTGCACATAATATTTGAAACAAAAGCAAGAAATATGAATCTTTAAACCACAATTCAAATTTAAATTCGAACGAGCAAGATTTTCTGTTGGGGGGGGGGGTACTACCCGAATAACAAGCAAACGTTTTACAATCGTTTCTAAAACATTTTCTTGCAAACCAAAGACGTTCGGTATTTTTGGTAAGAAAAACGTTTTGAGATCGTTTTGAAAACGTCGGACACTTCTGCTTTTCCAAAAACGTTTGACCAATTAAATTTTAGGTTTGTGAAACGGTTGAGAAAAGTTTGAGAAGATAATTTCGAACAATCGAAATTACGGATTCGAAACGTCTTTTAAACGTTTGGAAAACGTTTAATCAAAAAATGTATCCGATGGATGGTGCGATCTTTCTCAAAAGTGGAAGGGAACTATGGTGATTACGATATATACGATTTTCAAACATTCTCATAAGAAAAGTCAAGGAAAAGTTATTATTCAAATTAGGGTATGGTCTAAATACCATTCAAAGTATATAAGCCACCAAAAAAAAATTTATATTCCGATCAAACGTTCCTTGAATCTTTTTAAACGTTCCTTAAACGTTTGACAAACATTCTTTAAACGTTGGTTGAACATTTTATAAATGTCTGATAAATGTCTTGAAAACGTTTTAGAGATGTTTGGAAATTCAATCTGCTCAAATTTTTCTTGGTCTAACTTTTAAGACACGTTTCTAAAAAGTTTTGTTCAGTCAAAAAATCGAAAAAGTGCGGCAGTATCCGAAGTTTTGAGAACGCTTCGGAAACGTTTTTCGCACCAAAATTTACAAACGTTTCAACGTTTGCCAGAAAACGCTTTCAAAACGTTTGCAAGATGTTCGGTGATATCCAGGTAACTGTATTATCGATTTTTCACTCAGAGAAACGAATTTCTCAGAAAATAGTAGAATCTCCAACAAAGACGATTATTTTCAACATTCATCTAGTCGCAAAGGAGGATCGATTTGACCAAGTTGTTTGATTTTTAATTTAAAAAAAAGAATTCTTAACCGAAAATTTGATATTAGACTTTCATTCAAAAATAGTTTTTGTTCAAGTTATTTTTACTTTCGTACAAAGAAATTTTTTTCTCGTTATGAAATTGTTATCTTTCTTTTCACTTGAATTGAAGAATGTTCTGCAAATAGTAATCTTCGGTTTTGAAATATCTGTACCATAGAAACGGTTGTAAATAATACAATAAATCCTCCTTTCATCCCTCATAACAAAATAAATTTCTTCCTTCAACTTAGAATTGAATTGCTGAACAATAAGAGTGATTCAGTTGTTGGATTACAATTACTGCTGAATCGGTATGATCCTTGCTATTAAGTATTAATGCCTTTTGTTTGAAAATGATGAAAATAATGGGCCGATTCATACTGGTAGAGTCTAACAAGAATATTTCTTTCGTGGTAGAAATCCCAGCACAGTGTTCGTTACCATAAAATACAAGTTCAGTAAGAACAGAGCAGGATCCTTGTGTGTGTATCAGATAAGTTTCCTACTTTTCTCATTTCTACTTTTCCAAGAGCAGTACGATGTTCCTAAAACACTTGGTACTTAGTACTGTCTCATAGACTTTCGTTTCGCAAGACTTTTCTCGAGTCAATCGAGTTGAATGCACGTAATTTCTGATTTTCCCTGCGGCCTTTGTTTAATTCTACCTCTCTTAAATCAGTTTCTATGACAATTTACTTTCAAAAGGGCGTAGTCCCTCCGCGTCTTTAATGGCAGCTCCGGCATCAATTTAGAGACCCCAGCTCATCCTTAAAGGAATTCCAATTGAGAAACTCGACAAACTTATCTGACAAAGTAACATTTTGGTGACAATGAGATCATGATTGGATCGAGGAGAGGATTCCAATCATATTTGATTTTCTGCAATTATCCTTGGGGATTTCATGAATAAATCTTCTGTCTTTCCTTACTTGAACATTACATTTTTTGATGAATTAAAAATAAATTTTTGGTTACCAACAGCGAGAGGTGTTATGCATACTTTTTTGTTAGCCTGTTTCAATCAATTCCATTTTATATATTTATTGGAGAAAATAATATGTTTTTGGAACGGATCATATATTCATGAAAATACTGTCTCTGAAATTTTGAAAAAATGTCTCCACTGTGGACTGCTACTATAATTGAATATTTGATTCGTGACAGCCAGCTGGTCATTCTTCGTGAAGCTGCGCCACGTTGAATACCACAAGCGAATTACGGAGAGAAAGTTCGTATTAAATCTTGTTTTCATAATAATAAAAAGGGGACATTTTACTGAAAAATGTGTACCCACTTAACTTCGGCTGAAGATTTTTCCTAAAAATCCAGGGAATTAATGAGTAGTTTAAATTCCATGAGTTTAGAGTAGGAAATATTAAAGAAGAAGACCTGTTTGTCAGGGAACGTTGCTGCAATAAAAAACACTACTTTATTCTCTTATTATATTTTATCACCAGCCTCGCCAAGCACTGAAGCAGACTTCTACTACCGTAATTTTTTCCCCTCTTTTTACCTTCTATTTTTGAAACACTTTAGGCTTTTCTTCCACGTCTTATATCCTGCCCCTCATTTCTCACTCTACTTAATATTTTGTACCCTGCACATCTTATAATTTTACACAGATAATAAATGCATGTCCAATTTTGCGTTTGTAGCCTTTCTGTATCTTGGGGCTTCAGTTGGAAATAAATAAGAAGGAATTGTACTTCGCGCTTCCTTCTTTAGATCAACATGTGGTACTTCGTTTTTACTCCATGCTACCTATTACGGGTCTCGGAGATCTGTAATCAATCGTGAACCTGAAGCCAACTCAACAAGAATTAAATGACTCATCAGTGCATTTTCGAAGTATTTCCTAAGAAAAAAATTATTTCAATAAATGATCGAAGAGGATTAGAGAGACATCTTTGTTTCCATGGTCTGCAAACTTTCCTGGACAAAAAGAAAACTCATAAAGATATGGATAACTCAACAGCGCTTCTGTCAGATGTTTTTTGAGCTGAATTATTGTGACTGATGATCGGAGGGGATCACGGTCATAGCTAATTTCAAAGGTCTGCAACCGTTACTGGGAACAGGGAAATTCCGAAAACATAGAAGGCATATCAACAGCAACTCGAAAGTTGTTTCTTTTGAGCGAAAATGATTGCAACGGATGATCGGAATGGTTCAGGGGAGCATCCCAAGTCCTAATAGTCTGCAACCGTTAGTGGACATAAAGACAACTCATCGAAACATGAATAACTCAGTAGCGCTTATTTTAGGTATTTTCTAAATCTGAGTTATTGTGACTGATGATCGGGAGGGGATCAAGAACATTGCCAGTTTCAAAGGTCTGCAAGCGTTAGTTGGAATGTAGGAATTTGAAAAACATGAAAGGCTTATCAAAAGCGTTCCGCGAGTTGTTTACTTGGAGGAGATAATATCCCAACGGATGATCGGAATGTTTCAGAAGAGCATTGCCGATCTTAATAGTCTGCAACACTTAGTGGACACAAAGACAACTCATAAATATATGGATAACTCAACAGCGCCTCTGTAAGGTGTTTTTTTTTAAACTGAATTATTGTGACTGATGATCGAAGTTCATCACGAACATTGCGAGTTTTAGAGGTCTGTAACCGTTAGTAGAAACATCGGAGAATCAAAAACATGGGAGGCTCATCAACAGCGCCCCCGGAGTTGGTTGGTGACTGATGATCAGAGCGGATCACGAACATTGCCAGTTTCAAAGGTCTACAAACTTTAGTTTCAATAGAGAAATTCGGAAAACATAGAAGGCTCATGAACAGCGCCTAAAAAGTTGTTTGTTTTGGAAGCAAAATCATCTCAACGGATGATCGGAATTGTTCAGAGGAGCATTTCCAGTCTCAATAGTCTGCAACCGTAAGTGGACAAAGAGAAAACTCATCAAAATATGGATAAATCAACAGCGCCCCTGTTAGGTGTTTCTTGAGCTGAATTATTGTGACTGTTGAAAGAACAGGATCACAATCATTGCCAATTTCAAAGGTCTCTAATCGTTAGTAGAAATAGAGAAATTTCAAAAACATGAAATTCTCATCAACAGCGCCCCACGAGTTGATCATGTTGAAGGAACACTATCTCTAACGATGTTGGGAACGATTCGGAGGTGCATTGCTGGTCCCAATAGTCTGCAACCATTAGTGGACATGAAGACAATTCATCAGAACATGAATAACTCAACAGCGCCTCTGTTACGTGTTTTTTTTCGGGCTGAAATATTGTGTCTAATAAAAGAAAGGGGAACACGATCATTGCCATTTTCAAAGGTCTGCAACCATTAGTATAGATAAAGAAATTCCAAAAATATGAAAAGCTCATCAACAGCGCCCCACAAGTTGTTGATGTTGACGGAAAACTATCTAAACGGACGATCAGAACGGTTCGGAGGAGCATTGCCGGTCCTAATAGTCTGCATCCATTATTGGACATGAAGACAACTCATAAATATACGGATTACTGAACAGCGCCTCTGTAAGGTGTTTTTTTGAGCTGAATTATTGTGACTGATGATTGAAGGTCATCACAAACAATGCGAGTTTTAATGTTCTGCCAACCGTTAGTAAAAGTAGAGAAATTTCAAGAACAGGAACAATTCATCAACAGCGCCTTACGAGTTGTTCAGGTTGAAGAGAAACTATCTTAGCCGATCTTCAGAATGGTTCGGAGGAGCATTGCCGGTCTCAATAGTCTGCAACTATTGATGGATATAGAAGGCAACTCATCAAAATATGAATAACTCAACAGCGTCTTTGCAAAATGTTCGTTCAAGGTCAATTATCGCAAAGATGATCGAAGTAGGCCAGGAGCTTGTTAGTCTCAAAGGACTGCAATTGTTGGTGTACACGAAGACAACTTATCAAAATATGAAATGCTTTATAGCGCCTCTACAAAGTACTCAACAACGCATCTTTGAAGATTTTTCCGGAATAAAAAAGTATCCCGACTAATTACTCATAGTGAATTATTCTCAAATACGCTCGTAAGATGATTGAAAGAATGGTAGAAATTTCTTTTCTTAACGTCTGGGAAAAACTAGGTTCCAATAAGAAGGTTAATAAACACCTCAAATACGACATCTTTCAGACTAATAGTATATTTATTTCAATTGATAACGTTTCGAAAACACCTGGTTTTCCTCATCAGATCTTTTGGAAATTTTTTTCTAGGATGTTCTTTGAATGAAGGTTTTGTTTGAAAAGTAAATTTCCATATTTGGGAGATATATTATGGCCAGCATGTGTACTGGAATGTAATAAACTGAACCGATAAGAACCGTTCAAAGAAATAAATTGTGAATAAAATCAATTACCTAATGAAATTTTTTTTCGGTTCTCTTCTCAAAAAATTAGTTTACAAATTCATTTTAGTAAAACATAATTCGTATTAGGTTGTGCATAAAAATCTTAATCTTTATCAATTTTTAAGACTGAGACTGGACTTTTAGTTGGACAACGGAGCGTGTGCTCCATTCCCATCCCGAATAAATACTGCAAACCTTCACTTAAGATGCTACCTGTACATTGCAATATATATAGAAGAGGTAAGAACATGTACCTGGTATATCTACATTGAACCTGAATTAAGTCTAAATCTGTGTTTAATTACTTAGAGCTATTAGTTAATTACATCCTCAAAATTGGAGTTTAATGACGGAATGAACTCAGAAATTTATTTCGATCTACATTAAAAGTTTGATTATTGCATTATATGAACTACTAAAAAAATTTAAATCGGAAATCAAGTTCATACTTTTATTACCTTCTTTTTTAATGAAACACATCTCTGCGAATGAACGTTTGTACCCATTTTGCTCAACGTGTAAAATCTCTACATCATCCCATTTTAAAAAAGTGGAATCGCAATCATGTTCTTTAGACAGATGCTGGCTTATAGCCTTATGATATTTCTCATTTAATCTTATAT
>WSXT02129520.1:0-10740 GCA_011762715.2 Neuroterus valhalla
CCAATACCTAGAAATATCCTAAAGTGTCTCAGAGTACGTGAAATATCCTGAAGTATGTGAATAACCCTGAAGTATAATAAAATATTCTTGAGTACCTCAAAATATCTTGAAATACTTTGAAATATCCTAGAGTACCTTCCAATACCTAGAAATATCCTAAAGTGTCTCAGAGTACGTGAAATATCCTGAAGTATGTGAATTACCCTGAAGTACATTAAAATATTCTGAGTATCTTGACGTATCTAACAGAACTTGGAAATATCCCAGAGTACCTTGAAATATTTTGATATATCCTGAAGTACCTAGTAATATTTTTAAGTATCTGAAGTGATCTATGTGAAATATCCTAAAGTACTCCGAAATATCATGGAGTTCTTCTAATACCCTAAAGAATCTTGAAGTATCCTAATGTATCTTCAAGTATACGAAATGTCACGAAGTGTATGGAGTATCTTGGAGTAACTGAATTATCCTCAAGTACGTTGGAAAATTCTGAAGTACCTTGAAATATTTTGAGGTATCCTGGAATATCTAGAAGTACGAGGAATATCCCGAAGTATATGAAGTATATACCTTGAAATATCTTGAACCATCTTGAAGTATTCTGGAGATCCACAAACTTCAACGAAGGAAAAAATTTTTTTGAACGATAATATTTTTTTATCAATAATAAAATAAGTTAATATCCTTACTTTTTTGGAATAAAATGGTTCTTCTGATTTCATGAAAAAAAAGATAGTATTATTCGCAGGGAATTTGCATTCATTTGCAGGGAAATTTTCATCCAAACGTAACTTATCAAAAACATATTTAATTATATTTTTACAATGATAAAAAAACAAAATTTATGCATATGAGTATTTAAAATTGTAAGGAAAATTCTCATCGGACGAAATATTGAATCATTGAAATATTTGCAAATGAATAGTAATGTTGGATAATAATTGTTGTATTGTCAAAATTCAGAAATTCCCTTGTTTCGGGGAATGGACAATGTCGGATATTCTAAAATTTAGCAGGTTTTTGTTAGCAATTCTCTAATTCGGTAATAGTATAGGCTGTCGGTAATTTTACCAATCTCAAAATAAATAGAATAGGAGGTACGAAAGGGTGAGGATAAATGAGGATAAATGAGGGATGGAGAAGGTCAGAAACAGTGAAGAGGAATAAGGGGGACGGGTGAACGGAAATAAGGGAAGCTTGAGGAGAGATAGTAAATCAAGGGATTGAGGGGGTAGACCTGGGAGGATGCGATGGGGAGTTAGAAGTGAGGGGAAAGGGTAAGGAATAAGAGGCAGTAAAAGAGAAGTAAGGCGAAACAGGGATGAAGGGTAAGTAGCAGAATGGGTAAAGTAGAAGGGATAGGAAGTATACGTTGAGAGAAAAGAGGGTCTGATAAGGAGCTATATGATTGAAGAAGTAAATAAAAAGGATAGGAGGGAGAAAAGAGTGAGTGAGAATAATTGAGAGATGGGGAAGGTGAGAAAGAGCAAAGAGGAATAAGGGGTATTGGTGAACGGAAAATAAGGGGAACTGGAGGAGCGATAGTAAAACAAGGGTTGGGGGGATGGACAAGAGAGGATGCAAGGGGAAGTCAGGAGTGAGGGAGAAAGAGTAAGGGATTAGAGGCCGTAAAGAGGCAGTGAGGGGAAACAGGGATAAAGGGTCAGTATCAGAAGGGGGTAAATAGAAGGGATGAAGTAGAAGGGACAGGAAGTATTTGCTAAGGCGAGGGAGGGTCTGATAACGAAGGATAGGATTAGAGAAGTAAAAAAAGGATAGGAGGGAGAATATGGTAAAAAGAATGAGGCGAAAGAGGGTCTGGTAAGGAGAGATAGAATTAGAGAATTAAAAAAAAGATAAGAGGGAGAATAAGGTAAGTGAGGATAATTGAGAGATGAGGAAGGTGAGAAAGCATATGAGAAATAAAGGGTAGTGGTGAGGAGAAAAAAATGGGAACTGGAGAAGGGATAGTAAATCAAGGGATGAGGGGGGGAGTGGACGTGAGAGGATGCAAAGGGAAGTTATGAGTAGGGAGAATGTGAGGAATAAGGGTAGTAAAGGAGAAGCGAGAGGAAGCAGAAATGGTGGGGGAGTATCAGAAGGGGTATAATAGAAGGAATAGGAACTAACCAGATGTTGAGGAAAAAGAAGGGCTGATGAGGGGGGAGCGGGTTGGAGAAGTAAATAAAAAGAATAGGGGGGAGCAAAGTGTGAGTGAGGATAATTAAGAGATGGGGAAGTGAGGAACAATAGAGTAATAAGGGGTACGGGTAAACAGGAAATAAGGGGAGCTAGGAGAGGGATAGTAAATTATGGAATTGAGGGGAGTGGACGTCAGAGGGTGCAAGAAGGAGTTAGCCGTGAGGGGGGAAATGTAACGGATAAGGGCAGTGAAGAAAAATTAAGGGGGAGCAGGGATGGAGGTTGAGTATCAGAAGGGGTGAAGTAGAAGGGATCGGAAGTAAGTAGATGATGAGGGAAAAGAAGGGCTAATGAGCGGAGATAGGATTGGAGAACTAAAGAAAAGGATAGGAGGGAGGTAACGGTAAGTGAGGATGGTTAAGAGATGGAGAAGGTGAGAAACAATAAGGAGTAATAAGAGTTACAGATGAACTGGAAATAAGGAGAGCTAGGAGAGGGATAGTAAATCAAGGGATGGAGGGGGTAGACATGAGAGGGAAAGCAGGGATAAAGTATCAGAAGGGGTGGAGCAGAAGGGATAGGAAGTAAGAAGATGTTAAGGGAATAGAGGTACTGATAAGAGGAGATAGGATAATATAAGCAACACCTTCAAATAACTAACATAAGAATAAAAACGCCCTGTCACTGTCTGACTTAACTATTTTATTCTCACGAGTTCCTGAATTGGCTGGATTCGAGTCACTTTTTTCTCCCTAAAAACTATCTACTATTCCTGCTATCACAATTTTTTATCCCTTCTTCAGCAATCTTTTCTCAATCTGACCCGAACCTAGCTCGACGTTCCGCGACAGAACTCGCAGTGCAGTGATAGGTTAAAGAGGAAAGGTCTTCCTTTCACGCTCGAGAGTACGTAAAGCAATGGTACGTAAACGTACTACGGATACGGAGGTACTCCTCATTGAATATTCAATGAGACAGCAAGGCAGAATCCACACTTTTTCTCCCGCGCCAACTTGCAAGATTCGTTTCCCCCTTTCCACTCTTTCTACCCTTCCCATCACCTAATGTCCAACTCTTTCTATCACCCAATGTCCCAATCTTTCTCGTTCTCCCTTTTCGGGATGTAATTTTCCCTGATCCGAGCCATGATCTCTTTCCTACACGACTTCAATGACAGAAAGAGAAAGGTCAGGATCACAGAACCCACGAGGCAATCCACCCAAATCCACCCTTTCATCGCCTCCAAATAGACTTCCGTAATTTTACATTCCCTTCCTTTTTCCAGCTTATGCCACTTAAATTTTATGAAGCTCTATAAAGCCTTCACTGTAATTAAATGCTAGGAAACAGTTTTTTAATTTCAACTTTATAGGATTTAAATGAGTAATTTTACGGGATGAGAATTTCTGAAACTTTGTGTACGAAATGCTGAAGAAGCCTTTATGGTGTACTTAGGAAGCGTGGTGTGATGAGGTCCCTTGAAATAATAATTTCTTCAATATTGATACTGGTAGGAATACGTTTCTCCTTCCTGTAATAATTTTCAATATAATTGCCGATCCCTCGAACTTAGCCTCTCGCAATCCCTTATCTCTAATCTACCATTTCCTTCTCTTTTTTACGATCGAATTCTCCTCGATCCTTCACCTCTTTCTGCACCGCTTGAAATTACCCCCCCCCCCCTCTCATCTTCCTGATATAATCCAACTCTTTTCATACACATGGGCCCCCCATGATTTAATTTCTTCCCTTTTATTTACCCTTTTCTCTCACCCTCTATATTTACCCTCTCCTCTTACTCTTCATTGTGACCTTCTTCTTTAAACCCCTTCCTATATATTTTTCCTTTATTCCCAATATTTCTACACCATTCATTCTCTTTACTCCTTATTGCACTACGCCTTCTCCCTTTTCTCGAGCTGCTCACACCTTCCTCCTTTGCGCTCTTTACCGTAACTCCATCCTACTCTGTCACGTAATCCTCTACGCTCTTAACTCCTGACCCTTGCCCTGCTCAATCAAATTTTTCTCAAACGAATTCAATTTCCCAAACCCTTCTGTTCCTCTTACATAACCTACCACGCTCTCTGCCCATTACCCGCATCACTGCCAAGTCAAATTCAAATAGGACCCCTCATCTCTGTTATCTCTTACCTCTTAATTCACCTTACCTCTACACCCTCTTCTTTAACTCTCTACTTCTACTTTTATTTGATTCTTTTATTTTTCGGATGAATTATTTGTCTCAGAATATTACGAACTTATGGATGAGCCAAGAATTTAAAATCGTTTCAGTTGTTTGTTTACCGTGCAAACAATTTCTAATTCTATTTGATGCCTTTTGCTGTCTGTTTACATAAAATGTGGTTCTCTTACCGTGAATTTGATGTTAACCAAGTTTATTCAGTAATGTAACTCACCTGAAACAAACAAGAAAATAATTGATCAAAATAGGTACAATAATAATTAAAATTATATTATAGTTATTTGGAGATTAAGGTCTAGTATAAATAGAAGTGGAAGTGATAGTGGGAAGGAACGTGGGGGAATGTAAGTAAATATGAGCGAAGTGGACGGTGAGGCTAAGAATTGAAGAGGGGATAGGTAGGAGAAGTAAGGAACGAGGTAGAGAAATGAGCGTAAGTTGAAGAAGTAAATATGGACAAAGGGAAAATAATTATGTGGAGGGAAAGTGAGGAAATGTAAGGTGACAGCAGAAAAGAGGGCTAACGGAAGCAGGAGGGGGCTAGGATTTGAGGAGGAGATAAGTGAGAATAGAAAACGAGGGGACAGAAAGGAGGGAAAATTGTAGAAGTGGTAGAAAGTGACTGCAGGGAGAATACAGGAAAGAGTTGAAAATGTAGAAACAGGGTAGGCAGGTGATGAGTGGGACAGGACATCAGGAGGCTAAGGTGAAAGATGTAGTGAGGAATGAAGAAGGGGAACAGCTAAGAAAATGAGAAGCGGTAGGGGTAAATAAAGGAAAGGTTATTGATAGAAAGTTGTGGAAGTACGGGAAGTTAGACAAAAAGAAATACAAGGAAGTGGTAAAAATAGCGGTGGGAAGTGCGGAGATGTGAGAAAAGGGAACAGAGGTAATAGGAAATAAGGAAGGGTAGAACAGGAGATGTTGCAAGCAAAGGAGTAGAATAGAGGAAGTGTCAATAAGGGATAGTCAACCGAAAGGATATGAACATAGGAGAAATAAGCAGGTGTTACGTAATGGAGAAGATGTTAAAAGAACCATGAGGTTAACATGATGATAAGGGTAAGCCGGGGTTGGATAGGATCGATAAAAAGGAGTAGAAAATAAGAGAGAGTAAAGAGAGAGGAAAAATGATGGGGAGTTAGCGGAAGAATGAGATGTTGTGAAAGAGAAATGAGGGGAAGGAAGGTAATAGTAGAACAGGATAGTGCGGGAGTGCGCGGAAAGAGAAGGTAGGGAAGGGAAGCGTGGAGTTGGGATTCAGGAAGAAGGTGAGAAAGGTAAATAGAAAGCGAAAGAAGAAAGTTATGAAAGATGAAATAAGAGGGATGGCGGAAGTGCAAGGAAGATAAGGGGAGAAGAAGAATGACTTGGGAAACATGAGGAGGGTAGTTTGAGAGGTATCTCAGGTAAGGGAAGCGAAAAGAGGGAGACAAAATGAAAGGAAAGTGGGGAAATGATGGAAAGTTAGGTAAGGGGACATGACCGAAGTGGACGTGACAGTGAGAATGATATGTAAAGGCGTAAACTAGATAATCAGGATGGGTTAGGGCAGGCGTAGTAGAGAGCAAGTAGTTGAATGGAGGAAAGTGTGTGTAGAAGGAGCAGAGTGAGAAAGTAGAGTAGGGAGCAGGATTGAGTAAGTAAGAGGAGGAAAAAGCATGGAGAGTAAGAAAAGTGATAGAAATAAGTCGAGTGAAATAAAGGGAGGGATAGTAGCAGCAAACTCAAAAAGTTAAGGAGTATGGGCGGAGGGAGGGATGTAACTGAAAGTGAAGGTCAGGGTGTAGAATAAGGAAAGAAATCAGTAAGGATATTGGGAATCGAGGAAAGAAAATCAAGAGATAACATAATTTAGGAAATTGGAAAAGTGATGGAAACTTAGAGAAGAAGAAATGAGAGAAAGGGGTGAAAGTGACGGGGAAATCTAAGGACATGTAATAGAGGTGAAGAGAGTGAGAAGGAAATGAGGTAGGGTAGGGTAGGGTAGGGGATGTTGCAAGCGAGGCAAAAGAATATAAAGAGAGACAATACAGGGGAGCTTTGGGGGAGGATATGAATCATCTAAGAGTAATAGTGAGGGGGGGTGGTAACTGAGTTTAAGATAAATGAAAGAATGAGAGAATGTGAGGAAACGAGAAGGATATGAGGGAAGTGAGGTGTGGAATGGGGAACTGGTAAAGAGATAAGTATCGGAAATGAGAAGTGAAGAAAGGAGATGGATAGAGAGAAAACAATAGGAAGTTAGAAAAGTATTAGAAAAAAAGAGGGAGGAGTAAAATGAGCGAGACAAATTGAGAAGTGTAAGAGAAGTAGGAGAGGTAGTAGGAAATTGGTAAATGTAAGGTAGGGGATGTTGAAAGCGATGGAACAGAATAGAGAGAGAGAAAGAGAAGACATACAAGGTAGCTAGCGGAGGAGACATGAATGGAGTACGATTGAGGGTAGGAAGGTCAAGTGAGTGTGACGTAATGAAAAGGAAGTTAGAGCAAGTAAGGCGTGAACTGGATGATTGAGATCAATGATGCATGGAGACAATGGAAAACCAAGTAGAGTAGAGCGAGGAGAGGTGAGGGAAGAGGAAAAAATTATGGAAAGTTAGAAGAGTAATAGAATGCTTTAGGAGGCAAGACGAGGAAAGAAGAAGTAATAGTGAAACGGTGAAGTTAAGGAGTGTGAGGGGGGACAAGGGATTCGAAGGAAAGTAAGTTGTAGGGTAACGTGCAATATTAGGGAGGGACCAAATAGGAAAATGGGGAGCGAGAGGATGGAATGAAGAAACGGAAAATTATGAAGAATGTTCGGCAAGTAGTGGGAATTCAGAGGATAGGAAATAAAAGAAAAGGATCAAAGTGGTGGGAAAAAAGGGAGATGTGAAAAAAGGAGGGATCAGAGGTCGAGAGTTAAAGGGGTAGGAAATGATGCAAGCGAGTAAATATAATAAAGAGAAATGAAACGGGAGAGGGGGTAAAATAGGGTATAAATGGACTAAGAGTAAAAGTGGAGCAAGAGAGTAAGTAAGTGTAAAGTAATGGAATGGATGCGAGAGTAATTAAGGGAGGTAAGAGAAAGTTAGGGGTGGGTGAAGAATCCAGAAGGGTATCGGTTAGGGAAATTGAAAGCGGTGTGAGATAAGGGTGGGAGGGAAAATGAGAGCAACAGGTAAAAGTATCAAGGGAAAGTTGAGGGATGTCAGAAAGAGAAGAGAGGTAAGGGAAAGTTAGCAATGGGGTTATGCATTAGTAAGAAGAGAGTAAAGAAAGCGAAAAGAATTAAGGAAGGGTTTGTTTGAAATTGAAAATTATCCGTATCAGTCGTCACGCGATGAGGTCAGGAATCAGGATTTAGTCCTACTACTTCGATCACGATTCACAGGCAACGTTCATTTTCCTTTCTTAACAAGTAATAGAGTTCGAAGACCTTTAGAAAAATTTTTTTCTGCTCAATTGTCAACCGTCTTCTGTTATTAGTCGCGCAATACTCTTCGATTATCATCCTTGATTGTCTAGTCGTTTTCCCTCTACACTCTGTGGTAATAAACCATCCTTATCGAATGGATAATTTACTACCGACCAACCAACCGCCTGGATTTGATTTTTTACGATTCATCTATAAATCGCTATTCAACGGATTACTGAATATACGCGCATTCGAACTACTCAGCACTCTTATTATATCTTGATTGAAACTCATAATTGATTAATTACAGTAAATTGTACTTGTTTCGATCAATTTTCTGAAATTGAACGCTCCCACGGGAGCTTTAGTCTCGATATCGCGGTTCACATCAAAACTAGGATTTTTACAGTTTATAAGTTTGCACTTGCAAGTTTGTAAGTTTGCATGTTCAAATGACCTACAAAATTTGAAGTTCTGGCTGGGGCTTTACTTTTCATATATAGATAAACGTTTATTCTTCAGCCTGTTGGCCTTGAAAAATTAACTTGCTTACACCACCATGTTCTACAAAATTTTTTGTTTCTTTACATAAAATTCTTAACTCTACCACCCGTCAACCCTTTATACATTATCATCCATACATACCTTATTACTTTGACCCCTTGCTCGCTCGCATACTCTTCATATATATGTCTGCAAGGTGTAAGAACGCCGAAAACATAATTTTCGCAGTGAATTCGTATTTACTCTCCGTATATATGTTTATGAAAAAAATTATAATTCCTGCAGAGGCATGTCTGTGAAATCTCGAAACACCACAAACCGCATTCCTTCTGTGAATGTGGATTTACTTCCCATATTTATGTTCATAATGTGTGATAACTCCACAAAACATCAGTTCTGCAGTGTTTGTAATTTCCCAAAAAGTTTACACCTTTATGTAACTTGAGGCTTTCCATGCTCTGACACATTATTTACTCTTCATATCGCGCTCTAAGATCTAGGCAGACCAAAAACATGAGTATTGCAAAGTCAACAATTCTCTTCTTTGGAGTGTATGAAATACGCAAAGAACCTACGCTGCGAAAAAGCCTTTACTATACATATCGCTGTATGTAATATTTCAAATCAACAGCAACAACAACACGATTTTTACCGTTATTAAAGTTCCCTTGAAAGTTTAAGACTTCCATGTGGCTCAAAAAATTCAAATGTCTGGACAAAGATTTACTCTCCATACATATTTCTATAAGATTTCCAAAGAGCAAAGCTATAATATTCCAATGTGTTAAATTTCCTTCATGATTTTACACCTTTATTCTACCAAAGGCTTTTCACGCTTTGATACATAATTTACTCCCCATATCGCTATCTAATTAGAAGCTTTGTATACAACGAGATTTTCGGAGTCCATAAATTTTCCTTTTAAGTTTTACACTCTTATGTGGCCCAAGGAATTGAACATTCTGTCCGAAGACTCACGCTCCTTACTTGTGTCGTCAAGATATTAGAAGATCAAAAAACATCATTCATGCAGAGAATGAGGATTTACTCTCTATATCTATGTCTTTGATATCTCAGAACACTAAGGCATTATTTTGCAGCTTAAAAAATTTCATTCGAAGTTTTACATTTTTTTGTAAGCCAAAGTATTTAATTATCTGAAAGAGGATTTACTCTCCATATCCCGTGATGAAAAGCCTCACACATCAAATCACGATTTTTTCAAAGTTTGAAATGCGCTTTCAAGGTTTATTTTTTACGTTTTTATCAAAACTTAGTTTTTTAGGCACTCTTCTGGAGCCTCTTCTCTTCAGATCGTAGTCGTATATCTTCACACATAAAAAAACAGTGTATTTTTTGTATCAAACCCCCAGGAAGTTTACCGCTCTAACACAGGCTTTACTCTCCATATCGCTGTCTGTCATATTTTAACTAAACTGCAACAACAACACGATGTTTACAGGTAATAAAGTTCCCTCGAAAGTTTAAGACTGCCACGTGGCTCAAAAAATTCAAAGTTCTGGAGAAAGATTTACTCTCCATACATGTGTCTATAAGATTTCCATAGAGCGAAAATATCATTTTCCAATGTGTGGAATTTCCTTTAATATCTTACACCTTCATTTCACCAAAGGCTTTTTAGGCTTCGATACATGATTTACTATACATATCGCTGTCTAATTGGAAGCTTCATATACAACACGAGTTTCGTATTTAAACATCAAAGAAACAGTGTATTTTTTGTATCAAACACCGAAGAAGTTTAACCTTCTAACACAGGCTTTACGCTTTATATCGCTGGCTATGATGTCCCCACAACTCCTTTCACTTTTCTAGTTGTATTTGACCTAAGGAAAAGTTTGCTCTTAAATATTATTTTCCCTCCATATTACGGTCCAAGATATTTCCAGTCAAAAACGAGCTTTTCGCGAATGTATGAAATTCAATTTACTGGTGTTAAATTTAACAGTTTTATCCCAACCTGAGTATTCAATCTTTTGGGAGACCCTTTACTCTCCATATCCTCGTCGTAGATTTTGACACCTTCAAAGAAAATTCCTGCAGTGTAGTTGTCTAGTCACATCAAAGCTTTGCCACAGGCTTCACTCTTCATATCGCTGTATACGATATTTGCATATTAAAAATACAAATTTCTCAATGTGTCAAATTTTCTTATTTGCAAATTCAAAATATTCAAAGTAATATATGCCCTGGCACATGCTTTACTCTTCATATTGCTTTGAAATCTAAATCATTACAGTGCATAGAATAGTAGTGTGCGGGATTCTGTCATTTTTAGTGTATAGAATACCATCAAATGAACGATGTAACACAGTCTTTACCCTCCATATCTTTGTTTCCAGTAGCGTAGCTAGGAAATTGTCCGCCTGGGGCCCAAGACAATTTGACGCGCCCCCCCCCCCCCCCCCCCCCCCCCACACCCACGTTTTTTAAGAGTCGCGTGCCACCACTAAATAAATAAATAA
>WSXT02129531.1:0-10740 GCA_011762715.2 Neuroterus valhalla
GTATATATTTACATATCCATATGCGATTACGATACATATCCATATAAATTTACAGTACCTATGCGTAATTGCATATACATATACATTCACGATACATATACGAAACATATGCATATACATATACATATACGATACATATGCATAAACATATGCATATACGATACATATACGTATACGATTCATATGCATGAACATATGCGTACAAGATACATATATATGACACATATGCACAAACATAGAAATAGCCATAGATGTAGGTAGAATTGTAGAATGGTAGATGTAGAATATTGTTGAAGGTATACACAATATACATGCGTTGTACCAGGACTTGGCCAGATGCCGCTAATTTCGCTGATTTGCCGTGACGGCCGCCGAAAGGAAGGCTGCCTTTTTCCCATTGAAAACTCTATGCGACGCGTAGCAAATTTCGGCTTGGATTTCAGTATTCAAGAAATTCGTCACTCTCTCTGGGGGTGGCCTAGCCGATAATCTATTTATTGCGTGCATAATCGTTTTCGACGACTCCATTCTTCAGGAGTTCGCTAGCGCGCGCACCTACACCTCAGAAGAAAGAAGCTTTTACAGCGAAGCGCGAAAAGGTTGCGAAAATACGGAAATGTGTAAGCATGTTTGATTCGCCCCCACCCACTGTCTGTGAGAAAAGCAAATAAATAGAAAATGGAAGGTGGTCGCTGACCGGGAAAACCGGGATAATAACTGGGAATTAGCCTGGAGCTTGAAGCACCTGGAAGAGGCCGGAAATTTGTTTGAGAACAGGGAATTTTTTTAAATTTCTCTTTAGATTTGTAATAAATATTGTCTTAATCTTCAAATAAGGTGTGTTTGGAATTGTGCTGATTGTTACTAACAATCTTCGTTGAAATATGGAGGATCGTTTCTTATTTACGACTTCGAAGACTTGATTATAAACAATGATAAACAGATGGGTATTATAGTTTTTAAAACTCTAATTTTATGAGTGTCCATGAAATATTCTTTGCTTATTATTTATTATTTTTAATTTAATATCGAAATTTGAATTTTGTATAACCATGTTGATTGGATGACCCAACTGACGTCAATTGGGTCGGATTTTCGACCAATCACAAGTAAGGTGTCAGTGATTCTCAGATATTTTTTTTTGTGTCCATACTTTGTTTTGGTTGTGTCGAGACAGCAGTAGGATTCAGAAAGTATTTTCCTTAAAAATGTCAAAGGTGTTGAAGGAGGGTTTTGAAAAAGCCAATAGTGGAAATCTACCGAAAGTAGATATATTTATGGTATCGGAGTATTTAAGAAGTAACAGTGACTTCGTAAGTGCAGAGTTTATACGCAGTGTTTATACATTACCATGATGACATAACCTTACTTTATAACTTGAGATTTGTATCATTTTAGGCATTGTACAACAACTTTGAACTTCTATTTGATATAAAATTGAAACATTCAAACCAAAACTCGTGTATAAAAGCATCAATTCAACAAATGTTTTGAATCAAGTATAATGTTTACCGCACAAATCGTGTGATTTTACAAATTTTTAATAAATGTACTTACTGCTTTCCTTCAACCTATTTTTCACATTCAACAAGAATATCACACCAGAATCAGTTTTTTTTTGGGTCACATAAATGCATAAAACTTAATATAGCTGAGAAAACTGTCAGAATTAACACGCGATTGACACTAGAACAGCGTAACCTCTTTATCATAAGTTTCGTTAAAAGCCTTCACATTGATTATTTTGAGAACCTCTGTGTCAGGTGACACCCATGTGACACAAATTTGAATGAGTGTTTTCCCGCCTTTGATTTTTATTAATCTTTTTCTGTTGAACAACTTAACAGAACAAAAAATTACAACGCACTTTGAGTTTGGAATAAAATTATTAATACAAACATTATTATAACTAAAATTACGAAACAACCCTATTTTCGCAATATTTGGCGGAATGTGTGTTTCCAATATTTTTGTGTGTAAAAGTGACCATTCTAAGTATAGAAGAATCTCTAGTCAGCAAAGCTGCATGATGATACGAGGATGGGTACATAATATTTGATTATTTGTCTTTCTAACTTGCCCTGAAATTTCATTTAGTAAAAAAAAATGGTTTGTTTTGCAGGAAACTCGTATTTTTTGTGTTTTTACTACGAAGTTTTTCTTTTAAATTTAACTTTTTCTTATTAATGAAGCTGAATTATTTTGTACAAAATTGAACTAGTTCGTATTTTTGGTACTTTTGATCAGTTCAATGTAACCCAAAAAATTTGAGTTTTCACCATAATAGCTCGATCCCCAACTAAACAGATAATTTTTTAACAAGAAGTTTATTTCGAATCAAGGAGATTTTATTGTCGATATTCGCATGGGACTCTCATCATGATGAGAATTTGATAGAATCCTCAAATTTTCATTATGAAAACTTGATTTGTTGAATGAATAAATTCAACCGAAAAATACAATTTTCATTAATTTTTTTTCTTACAAAATAGCTGAATTTTAAATCAAAAAGATGAATTCTTTCACAAAATATACGAATTTTCAGCCCAATCGTTCAATTTTCAACCAACTTGAATTTCCCATGTAGAAGATTAATGTTCTGCCCCAATCAGTGCATTTGAAACAAAATGTATAAGTTGTCATCAGAATACACTTTCCAACAAAAGAAAATAGAAATTCTTCAAACAGTTGAATTAAAGAAAAAATAAGAATTTTGTGCAAAATAATTCAATCCTTAACGGAATAGATGAGTATTCAACGGGTGAGATAATTTTTGGCTGAAATGATGAATTTTCCGTGAATGTTGAATCAAATAGTGCAATTTCCAACCACGATGATGAATTTTCTACCAGGGAGGGTAATGTTTTAACAAATAAGACGTTTTACCATGAAAAATATGATTCCTCAAAAAAAAAACATTAATTTTCTACTAAATATATTAATTTTCGAATAGAAGTTGAATTTTTGAGCAAACATTTCATTCAATAAGAAAAAATTCATTTTGATCTGAGTTGATCAATATTCAAGCAACTGAGAAGAATATCGTACAATACAGTTGAGTTCACAAGCAAAAGAAAAAAAGAATCCTGATCGCAAGAACCAAATAGTTGATTTTTCAACTAAAAAACAAAAAGTCTTCCATATATAGTAAAGTTTCTTTAATATTTAAGAACCATAACTTCCTTTTCAGATATTTAACATAGTAATTATATACATTTGATTCTCATAGCTAATTACCAATGATTGGCATGATAAAATTTTTTTGGAACATCTAATATTTATTTGGAGAACATTTATAATCTGGATTGCAACGATAGGGTATTTTGGATTTTTTCGGACAAATCATTGGTGATTCGTCAATTTTCAACCGAATTGAAATTTATTTTGTAAATACTCGTGAATAGTTTTACTGTCTGAGAGATACGCCTATATTAGGGTTTGAACCGTCAATACGTCAAAAAAACGTCGAACAACGTCGGCAGTCGTCGACCGATTTTCAGGCTATTCATATGTCAGTAATATTTTGTAATTCATGCAAATAGCTGCTTTATGTTCATTGTTATTTAAGTTTCAAACGATTGAGAGTACAAACTTTTCCATTCTCATTCTATTTTCGCAATAAAAGTTATGAATCATTCAAGTTATTAAACGTTCATAACAATAATACTTTAAATTCCAAATTATTCAATCGAGAAACGTTTAATCTGAAAAAACCAACCAGAGTATTTGATAGAGTTTTAAATCGTTTGGCTACAATTTTTATGTACATTTTTATGAAATTATTGTTTAAATAATTAGAAACTCACCAAGACTTTTCTATCAATGCCTCTCCATATATTATTTTAAATGAAGGTTTCCGGACTCACAGAATCAAAATGTTTGGATGTATGTAGATGTGCTCCGATTATTGAATAAAATTAATAACAATAATAATTGAAGAAAGTTAGATGCGATATAAAATAGATATATCAGTGACATTATACTCTTTTCCATGGTTTTATTACTCGCTGAATCTGAATTTTATTGCAAAAATAGAATGAGAATGGAAAAGTTTGTACTTTCAATCGTTTGAAATCAATTACTGTTTGGTTGAAAATCTAATTATTTTGTCGTGAAGTAATTATGTTCAGTTAAGGATTAGGTTTTGTCTGGTCGAAATGGATTTATTTTTATCCAAAAAGTCGTGTATCATTTTTTGGTTTAAAAATGTATCTCTTTTGTGTAGAAATTCACCTTTTTTCCAGAAAATGTCATCAGTTTTTTGACAAATTTTTACTATTTTGATTAAGAAGTAATCTTTTTTCGCTGGAAAATCAAAATATTTATGCTACAAATTCGTTCTTTTGGATGCGAATTCCGTTCGTTTTTATTGAAAAATCATCTTTCAACAGAAAAGTAAACTTTTTTGGTTAAATATTTATATTATACGGTTTAAAGCTAATCCTTCTAAATCAGAAAATCAATAACTATATATCAATCCATCTCTTACCAAAAAATATCTACTATTTGGGGTAGATTTTTTTTTGCTGACAATTTAACTATATTGTTGAGAAATCATCTTTTTCGAGTAAAAGCTGATTCTTCTCAATTGGAGAGTTAAACCTTATATTTCGTTGAAAATATTTTTCATTTAATTTCATATTGCTGTGGGAAATTCGTTTTTTTCGGAACTGAGTTAGAAGTTAATTCTTTCTTATTAAAACCTTAACTATAATATTTTTGTTCCAGAATTGATCTCTTTAGTTGGAAACTGTATTGTTTCGTAAAAAAATTCGCTTTCGTTTAAAATTCAACGGTTAAAATTTTTTTTTTCTGGTTACAAATTTATCTCCGTGGTTGGAAATTTATCTTTTATAATTGAAGGTTAATTATTTTTCACCAAAAAGCCAACTTTCATATTGTTTGTCCAGGATTTCTTTGCTGAAAATGTAACTTGTTGGTGAAATATCTAATTATTTGGTTCAAAAGTCATATTTTTTGGATTAATGTTAATTTTCTTATTCAGAAGCCTACTATAATATTTTGGGTCCAGAATTTCTGGTTGTTGTTGTGAAAATGTTACTATTTTTTGAAAAGTTGCCTCATTTTATTGACATTCTAACTGTTTTGTTGAAAAGTAAGGTTTTTTATCAAAGAATATTACTATTTTCTGGAACTTTCAACCAAAATGTTTGAACTTTAATCTAAATATTTGAGTTTTTCACCAAAAAGCAAATTCTCCACGAAAAAGTTCAACTTTCAAAAAAGTAGCTGAATTTTTAACCAGAGAGTGATTTTTAATTAAAATGATGAATCTTAGCAGCAAGAGTAATGAATTTTCGAAGCGAATTTTCAACAAAAATTTTTCTACAAAAATGGTTGACGTTAGAATCCAAAAATATGAATAGTCAGAAAAACTTTAAAATAAAATAAATTTGGGGAAAAATACAAATTTTTAGCAAAATAGTGAAATTTTCGATATTCTTCATTTTCGAACAAAATATTCAAGTTTTCAATCAAAGACATGAATCTTCTACTTAGGAGATTAATTTTCAACCAAAGAAAGATCATTTACAATAACATATTAATATTTCCAATCTGGTTTGATTAATGATTCAAGTATTTTGTAAAGAATCGTCTCCTTGGTTAAAAGTTGCACTCATTTGAAAAAAATTAAATTTTTCAACTCAAAACTCAAAGATATCAATTTTGGTTGCATAATGAACCACGTGACATCATCCTTATGGCTATTAAATAACAAAATTCTATTCGAAATTTTACTTTAGTAGAAATTCAATTTTTCGTTGGTTGAGAAAAATTTGTTGTTGAAATTTAATCACTATAGGTTGAAAGTTGAACTAATTGGTTGCGATTAAATTTTAGCTGAAGAATTCCACAATTCTTAGAACTTTCATCTTATTGGGTCAAAATTGCTACTGCTTGGTTCAAATTTAATCTACTTCGTCAAAAATTTGTTTTTTGTTGTTGGTTGATGTGATTCGTTTCCAAAAATAATAATCGTGTAATACTAAGTAGATTTACTAAGGAAAAATTTCGTATTTGGAAACCACTAACTTTGAAATTTGTTTATAAAAATTACTTCAAAATTTCAAAAACTAATTTTGTATCTTTATTGTCACTTTACAGCTTTTCATTATTTTGAGATTATTAAGATTGTTCGCGAAAAAATAATTGCCAAATTTATAAAAATTATAATTTTCTAACTTTATTGGTTAAAACAGAAGTCCGATAAAGGATAAATTGAAAAATCGTCTCTTATTCTCTTTGTAATAAAAATAAAAGCATTTCAAAAGGTTCTTTTGAAACAAACAAATGACGTTTCGCTCCACTGCATTGTGGGATGCAATGAAGTCAAGTTTGATTTTCAAACAAAGAAAACTAGCTTCCAATCAAAAATGGAGTATTAAGATTTTCAGTATAATAAAAAAATTGGTGATAAAGAAAACAAGTTCTCAACAAAATAGCAAATCATCAACCAAAAAGTTGCAATTTTAACTGAAAGAGTTGAGATTTCTACCAAAAGAGATGAACTTTCAACTATAAGTAAGATTTTTCAGTCAGGAAGAAACTATATTTCAACAAAATAGTCAAATTTTCCAACAAAAACGATAAATCCTCGACGAAAGAGTCAACTTTTCAGCAGAAAGGGTCCTTTTCAACGAAACATTCGAATTTCCAAACAGAAAAGATTTTTCATTCGAACTGAAGACAAATTTCACCAAAATGATTGAATTTTGAATCAAAAAGGATCTTTTGCCGGAAAGAGGAACAATTTTAACAAGCTCGTAGAATTTTTAGGCCAAAAAGACGAACTTTGAGTAAAACAATTGAATTTCCAACAAAAAAGAATCAGCTTCTTGAATCTTGACAACATTGTTGAATTTTCAACTAAAAAAGATGAACTACCGAAGGAGAAGTATTCCCATCTCGAAAATATTCATTACCATAAAAATGGCTTATTTTCAGCCAAATCGTTCAATTTCCAATCAAAGGAGAGACGTATTTTCAACAAGAGTTAAGTGCTCAAGAGGAAGATATTTAACTCAGGAAAAATAAAATCCATGCTGATTATTGATTTTTCAAGTGAAAAAAACGAATTTTTCACAAAATCGGTTAAATTTAATCAAAAAATATTTGTTCTTAGCAAACAACTGATTACTCAATGAATTTTTGAACTTCCAACAAAATAAATAAATTTTGAACGAAAGAGCTGGATTTTCAAACAAGCTAAAATTTAAAATTGTGAAGACAACGAAAATCAAGCAGTTCGTTTAAATAGAGACGGATAGGGGAATTTCCACATGGAAAATATAATATCATAATGTCGCCATTTTACTAATGGGGATCGAAACATTCTATGCGACACTATCGGTCCATAGACGAACTAGCTAATATGTCCGCGCCAGATATTCGTAAACATAATGAAATACACGCAGAAATATCACAAAAACGTATTTCCTAACTTTCATGATTGCGTTTCCTCAAACAATTCTTGTGATAAGTTGCTCTAAAATGAACAACGCGTTTTAAATTTATAATTATTTTCTGGAACATGACATTTGCACTTGAACATCGAAAATCAACCATTACCGGAGTTTGTTGCATCAGTGGTTGTGACTCCAAAGTAAATAAAAACTTGAATTCAAGTTTTCATAATGTGCTCAAATTCGAGAGTCTCGAAATTAGCAAGCAGAACTTATTTGGAAGAACTGAAAAGGTAGATGAATGCAATGAATTGTTGAAGAAATATTTGTCTTAGAAAATGACTGCAAGAATTCACTGGTTTATTCTTCACATGTTGATGAGATTGATTAATGGTTGTTCTATGGTGACAGCTCAATTCAATCAATATCACAAATTTCAGTTGATAACTGTCCTCTTATTGTGTGGGGCTTTATTGTTAGAGCACTAGCTCAAAGATACAACGAATACACAATCATACAAAAATTAACAATATTTCACCCTTCGATCATATTTTTCGACGCAGATGTAGCTGAATAAACTATCTAAGTCCAAAAATACCATATCCTAAACTTGAAAATACTCATGCAATATTTTTATTCCAATTATTCCATACAAATGACGCGAATCAGGATGGCGTATACGCGGCCATTTTTGTGCGGCACTGCAGTGCCTCTTACGGAGCAGTGAATGTTCCGCTACTCAATTTCGCTACAGTAGGACCTCCTACCACTACAACTGACTCTCTGATGAACCTCTTTTTCTTCATGTTTTTCTTCCCTTCGGAGTAATTTAATCTTGAAGATGACATTTGTGAAGATCTCCTATGTTATTAGTATTACCTCTGACCACACAATTCTGTTATAACCATTTCTTCAGCTCATGCTGGTGTCGGCATGTTTCTTGGCACCAGTTGTCGAATCATTAAGGTCTATCAACAAAAGCATGATCCGCCCTGGACGTGTTTTGTAAATAGATTCTCCGCAATCTTGACGGCATATTGGACTCCTGGGAATCGTCGGCGGCTCGTACCACTATTCGTACATATTGTTTCCTGTCGGTTAAAGTGCATTAATCTCGTTTCGTTTGCTGCACGGAACATAATAGTGACAATGGCGACCCACCACGCCTATCCTGACGACCAATCGTCGGAGGATAAGAAGAGGAGCCTCTTCACGGCTCCACAAGAAAGAATGCAAATTACCGCCACCAGGGAATATTCCGAAAAATATGGAAAGTCATGCGGATAGAATACGAGACGCAATGAGGATCTTGATGACTTTTAGAGGATTGCGCGGTTTGGTGATGGCATCAGGGAATTGTCCCGCTGGGATGTAGGTTCCATACTTGTCATCAGGAAAAACTCGCACACGAAGACATTCTGCTATTAGAGTGATCACGTGTTGCGGAATTGAAAATAATTTCTTTATCGGTTGGTAAAAGAGATTGATGATTTTGTGTATCTCGGAAGTTTGTTTACTAGAAAGATAGATGCAGAGATCGACAGACGTATAAATGAGGGAAGACAAATTATAGGGCTATCGATTATCGATTAAACGAGTTGTAACTACAAGTAGGAATGTAACAAGTGTAGAAAAAATTGGGATATATAATTCTGTGCTTGCAATCACTATACTGTATAGTAGCGAAACCTGGACGTATAAAAAAAGGAAAGGATAGGAGTAAACATAACGCGATCGGCATGCAATTCCTGGGAAGTATGTGCGGCAAAACGCTAAACGTAAGAGAAATTATATTTAACAAGAGTAGAAGAAAATTGCTGGGATGGTTTTTATGTAGGGAAAATAAATAAATAACAAGTAACAATAGAAGTTTATTGAGGTAAGGTAAATGATAGTTTACAGAGAGGAAGACCGAAAAAGGTATGAAGGAATCAGTACAATTGCATCTGAGAAACAAAATTGGTTCATGAAAAATTTGAATTATTCATTGTAAACAAATAATAATTAATTTGAATCCTTTTGCATTATCATTCAAATTATCAGCGATTCTTTTTTGTATTGGCCGTAAGTTGCACACTATGAACGAATTATAATAAAAAGACAAAAAATTTCCAACAAAGTAGGTCTGCTTTCAAAACTAAGCAGATGCATTTTTAACCAAGCGGATAACATTTCCTGAAATTGTGGAATTTTAAAGCCGGAAAGACACATTTCCTATAAAAAGTTAGTTTCTAGAGAAACAGTTCAATTTCCTAGCAAAATAGTCTCGAAAATAGTTGAATTTTCAACCTGAAAATATGAATTTTCAATCTGAAAAGAGAAATTTTCAACGAAAAAGTTCATTCTTCATCTAAAGTAGATTATTTTTCAACAAATTTTGGATAAAATATTAAATTTTCAACAGAAATTATGAATCTTCCAGAAGAAAATGTATTTTCTACAAAGCAGTTTTTTCCGAAGAATTGCCTAAATTTATAAACAAACAAGATGGATTTTCCACGTAAAATTTAACAATTGATATCTAAACTACATGAGAATTTAATTTCAAATAAAGAACACTTGAATTTGTTCGACAATGACGATCTTTCAGCAAGATAGTAATTTCTTCAATAAAAAATGAAACAGTTGTATTTTCAGCTGGGAAAATTAATTTTGAATAAATAAAAACTATTTTTTGAGAAAATTGTTATGGATTTTCAATAAAACGATTGGGTCTTGTAACAAAAAAGAAGTGAATCTTAACAAATTAGTGTAGCATTTAACCAAGTCGTTGAATTCGCTGCAGAGAAAAAATTCTTATAGAGAAGGCGATTGTTTAAAGAAATATTTGAATCCTCAATCACACCCGTGCAGAAATTCTAGTGTGGTGCCGACCGGGCCCACATCTGGCAGAATGTGGCCCCAGTCGGGCAATCTTGCTAGCGCCAGATCCGAAATGAAACGCCCAACCCGATCGGGGCCAGAGTGGCACGTCCATAAGGATGACTCGCTCCAGCCCCTAGCAGATCCTTCTCTAATTTTATTCTCACAGCCATATTATATTAGAAGATGGAAAGTGAGGTTATGGTTCTGAAAATACTAAAGCAGCTGTATTCTTTTTCAATACACTTGTGTTGTCGATAGAAATCTACTCAACTCTTTCCATGATAAAACAATACATGATAAAACGCCGTTTTAATAATATTTAAGCGTTATTAACGACAAGAATCAAGACAAAAATCCGTTCAAGTTTTTTCGAATAAAATCTTAAGTAAATCTTAAGGACTAAAGGAGGGATTGTAATCCGTTCACGAGCACTTCACATTTATTTTTAACA